>JAVQJG010128903.1:0-11635 GCA_036024015.1 Craterocephalus amniculus | reverse complement strand
GCGCAATCAATGAGTCGTTAATTGTAATGAAATTACCCCTTTTACCACATACTATACCACGTAGAAAACCATTTTTCTTAGAAAGATTAAAATAATATCAGGTATAGTTCCTTTAACAGATTTTAATTAATGTTTATATTCAATTTTTATTTCATATAATACATTGATTAAAATTTTATTTGTTTCATATTAATAATTAATCATTTTAATTTTAAAATTGTAATTTTATTTATATGTGTAGTTTATATATCATATCATATCATATTATATCATATTATATTATAATCAACATGACCCGCTGTGTAACAGCACCTTCTCAGGGTAACTCTAGATGAGGCCTGGGACACAAGCTCAGGCCTGGTCAGCCTGTAGCTGTCCTCCTTTGATGATGCTGTCTGGTGTTGATGTGTCCTGAAATGTAATTCTCCCCATTGTCAGGTTTGATATCTTTTTATCTGTGTCTGTTCATTGGTCTTGTTTCTGGTTAAACTGGACCAAACGAATAGCAGCGGTGGATCAGCTCTGACTCACGGGACGTTGTGGACAGATGTTTTCATTCAGACAACGTTCCTGAGTAGTTTCAGGAACTTTATCTTCAGTGTTTAACATCTTCTGTGTTCTTGTTGTCTTCATGTTCTTCATCTCCATGTTCTTCTTCATCATCTGGTATCTCCTCTCAGGTCCTCTTCTTTATCTTCACTCTCTCTTCTCTCCTTCTTCTTGTTCCTGCCATGTTTTTATGTAGTTTTATAGGGGGGCAGTGACGGGTGTCATTGTGTTCCCAGATGTGTTGTTCGCTAATTTTCATTGTATTTGGAGTCATTGATGACGCAGACACACTCAGGGTAGTTACACCACAGGAAGATTTCAGGGATTTTACACACACACACACACACACACACACACACACACACACACACACACAGCATCTCTTCATCATGACAGATTCATGCCTCGTCATCTTGATGACCAGCATCCAAAACCAGAAAAGTTGCTTCTCATCTCTGTCTTCATCCACCTGTTATTGTCCTCCTTATCCTCTTTTTTCTGCTCTCTAGTTTCCCTATTCATCCTCCTCCTCCTCCTCCTCCTCCTCCTCATTGTGTGAAGGGTCAAAGAGTCTCCGTCCTTCCTCTGTAGATGAAACGTCCACAAACACTGGATATGATGACTGACAACACATGCTTCTGGTTTTTTCCTCCTCCCTTGTCTATATTTTTCCTCCTAAAAGCAAAACAAAATTTTTGTTTTTATTAATCCATTGATTTATATCTGCAAATAGCGGATGTGCAATAGTGAGCAGGTGGATGGACGCTGTCACTTTAAATGAAAAGGAGTTAATCGGAGCTGCATTAGGAGGATCATGAAGTGCTGATCCACTTGTTAAATAATGGATTGATTGATGTGTTTTGTTTTCAACCTTTGCAACTCAAAGAAATGTTCAGCTATTTTTTTGTCAGTATGTTGTTTTTTTTGGTTTATAAATCCATATAGTAGCAGAACCCTTTTAATCCCACTCACCGTGGTGACAGGATGTTTGCAGGACGGGCTCAGGAGTCGGATTATGAGGCCGCAATAATGTAAAATAAATGTAACGACAAGTATAGCTCCATACAGGCCGACCAGAGCAAGAAAACAGAGTTTATTACTAACGAAACTTTGTAGAAATAAACAGGGACCAAGTCTTTTCTCATCCCAGCATCATTCTCTGACGCCTTGGCTTTCAGCAGAGAAAATACTGGCCCTGAAACAAACACACAACAGAAACTATTTACATATTTACACTTTTTTATGCTGCAGTTTAGCTCCTTCCCTCAGCAAAGCAGCTCGTCCTCAGCTGCTTCTTGGCTCCGCCGTGCATCAGAAACGTCTTCTTGGCTTTATTCCATCCACACAGGACCATTATTCTTCTTCTGTTTTTTTTCAGACACACAGAACTTTCTGCTCCTTTGTTGATCTCTGGCTGCTCCTGATCGGACATTACTATCAATTTAAACTCTGATTTGACAGGAAGTTATTTCATCCGAATCTATGTGCCTGAATAGAGGTTTATGATGATAAAAATGTGATAAATAATGGATCACTCGTGGATAGTGTCTCTAAATAAACCCTAAGTTTTGCAAATGGATGGTAAACCTCCTGGTCGGGATGGAAATGCCTGCAAAACGTTTTTATGTCAGCTAAAACGTAAACTATGCAGCCCGGGGGCGCTGGCGAGTGAGCAGAGGTTTAACGGTTAAAAACGAAGAAAACTACCAAATTAACCTGTTTGTGTGTGTGGCAGAGAAGTGTGTGTGTGTGTGTGTTGGGGGATTATGTTAATGTATGTTATGCAGGGAGGGTCTGCCTGTCAGTGGGTGTGGTGTCAGGTGTGAATCGGGGGTTTGCTTTAGTAGGTGTGCCCACCAGACTCCATTCAGCTTTTCGTTGAAAATCACAATAAAGCATCCCATGGGAAAGTAGTTGGACACACACTGACACACACACACAAACACACGTTAGGTGTGTGTGTTGCCCCGGAGGCAGACGCACAAAGAGGCTCTGAGTCTTTTCAGTGAAGTGAAACCTGGTCCTCCTCATCACCACGCCCTGCACAGGATGGAGGGCTTTTTTCTTCACGGGCTTCTCTTAGCGGAGGAGGAGGAAGAAAAGAAAAAGGAGATGAAGGAAAAAGAAGTAAAAGGATAAAGAGCATCTTTGGTCGGCCGTCAGCTGACCTTCATCATCTAATTACAACTCTGACACAAAGGCGGCCATTATGGAGAGGAGAGGACGTTCCTCTGCATCCTGCTTCACATTGTTTTACCTTCACTTCACATAGAGCAGCTTTTAATGCAAAGCATGCTGGGAAATGCATGCACAGCTTAATAGTGGATTTCAGTAAAGATTAGTAAAACTTGACTCACTGGAGTCTTTATTGCAAAATTATGGATGAATTGTTAGAGGCTGAGCGAAATCGGTCTGAAGCTTTTTTCCTGTTATGTGTGACTAAAGATGGCAGCTGCTGAGCTTCTTTATGAAATGCAGGGTGTAAAAGTTTGTTTTCAACTTAACAATATTTAGCAAACAGTGTTGGTTTCTCCATATGAAACAAGGCAGTTAAGTCATTTTTAACTCATATATTTTTTCAAGTTCTGCTTTTAGCCCCACTAGGGATGGTTATGTCATTACAGCAGCACCACTAAACTATGGCAGGTTTACATCACGGCACCTCTAACAGCGGCTAAGTCTGCATCCATCTTGCTTCCTGTCTCTTCTCTGAGCTCCTTGAGCTGGTAAAAGTCAGTCCAATGTTGACTCTGTTCAGCTACATTGCCGCTGTGGAGATATCTGTTCTCTGCAGTGTGACGTGATGCTGTAAAGTCTATTCTGGCTGTAACGTGATGCTCGGGGCTGGAAACTAAAAAAATAAAAAACTTGTTTTCTCAGTGTCCCAGAATTGAAGTAGTGAAGTGTGGATTTAAAGCTTCGGCTACACAATAAATACCACTGTTTCTCGTTTTTACAGTCAGAAAGTGTTAAGGTGCAACTTTAAGTTATTTCACTGTAAACAGGTGAGTTTGAAAGTTTCAGCCTCCTTTATTCTGAGTCAGAGATAGCAGTGCGTCAGGGACACACTTCGGTCGTACTGGTTGGTGTGTGTGTGTGTGTGTGTGTGTGTGTGTGCGTGTGTGTGCGTGTGCGCTCTGAGGCCCCTCCACATGCTAAAACACGCCAGAGCCGCCCTGAGCTCCACACTTTCTGAACAGAAACTCACAGTGTGTTTCTGGTGATGAAGGACGTGTGAGTTTTTTAGAGTTTAGGCGGAGGAGGAGGAGATGTGGTGGATTATTCAGCTGAAGTAGCCCGTCATCTTCATCATCACAAACGCACAGCTTTTGTTGAGAATTACAGTTTAAATAAAGATGCAGAAACAGGTTTGAAGCTGTGTTTCAAAGGAAAACCAGTAGAGAGCCGGTTCTGGTGAGCAGAGCCGGGCCCTGCCGTTGGCCGGGGAGAGGGGGGGGTCTCTTCAGGCCTGAGCAGCTGTAGTGTCTGCAGAGAAACACAACCCACACACACACTCTGAGGGATAACAGCAGCCTGTTGAGGATGAGGACTGGCTGTGTTATGGATGCAGCCAGCTGTGTGTGCGCCTGTTTGTGCGTCTGCGTGCGCGGGGTTTCCCTCCTCCTCCTCCTTTTTCTTCTTCTTCTCCTCCGGCTCCTCCGACAGAGCACACATGCACACACTCCCAGTTGTGATAGCATGCGGCGTGTGTGCGCGCCAGCTGCTGCGTGTGCGTGGACGGACCATGAATGTGTCGCTTGTTGAGCAGAGAGACAACTGCTGGAGACGGAGGAGTGTCTGACTCCTCGTAGAGATGGATGGAGGGATGAAGAGACGCTTTCTGGAGAGAAGGAACGATGAGGGGATGAAAAGGAAGAGAAATTAAAGTGATGGCTCAGAGAGAAAGAAAGGAAGCTGAGGACAGGAAAGAGGGCTGGTGTGAGTTTTGTGGCTTTTGTTGATTATTAGACATAAGCTCTCTGCTTTCAGCCTGAGAGAGGAATATACAAAAGGAATTATTAGAGACAGACATGATCAGTATGAGATGCAAAAAGCAAGAAGAAAGGAGCAAAATGAGCAGGAGGTGCTACAGTGGTGATAGGAGGAGCACAGCAACTATAAAAAGTGCACTGATGGAGGAAAACAAGGTTCAAAGTAGCAAAAATGTGGCTCAAAATGACCAAAAAACAAGTCAAATGTGACAAAAGTACCTCAGAGTGAAAAATCATCCGACGGCAAGACGTGCAGAGTAACTTATAATACGTTAAAAGCAGGTTTTTTGTTTGACACCCCCCCTCCAAACGTTTTCCCATTCCATTTCCTACTGAACAGAATCCCAGATTTCCTGATCTGAATCATTGCAAACTTGTCGTCACATGGAGTCTTGGTTGTGTTATGACGAATGTAGAAGAACAACAGGTAAAAACAACTTTGGTCCAACTTGACTTCCCGACGAGTCATTGATACGCCACTTCGTCCTGCCTCATGGTTCCCAGTAGAAGCTGCAGTATCATACTGGCTGGACTGGAAACAGACAGCCAGTCTAAAATATGAGCGAGGAAGGCTGCACTCACCCAAACCTGACCGTTTCACCCGATTTTAGGACCCATAGCAGAGTTTTATTGTAATGGCTTGAGTAAAATATGTCTAATATATATTCATTCATTCATTCATTCATTAAAGCAGCTACCGGACACGTTTTATCACCTCGGTTCCCCCTAGCAACGGCTAATTCAGCATCCGTCCTGCATCCCGTCTCTTCTCCAGCCTGGACTCTTGTCTCATCTCTTTTTCTGTCTCTTTCCCTCTTTCTTTTCCCCCCTTCCTCCGATGATAATGCCCCCTTGTGTTTCTCTGCTGAAGCCACATTTGCTGTGAAGTTGCTGGTGTGTGACGTGCTTCTGTAACGTCGCATGCAGCGTAACGCACTGCAGACAGGAGAGTCACAATCACTGAGTTTACGCTTTGAAACTCGTGTAGTTTCGCTTTAAGCCACAGACATGTATATCGAAAGGTGACAGAAGAGCCTGGAACAAATGAAAAGATGCGTGATGATGGAAATAAGATCGGAAAAGAGAAAAAGATCTTCAGAGTCAGACAAACCGGAAATTTTTAGCAGCTCCGTGCCTCAGTGTGTGTGTGTGTGTGCGTCCACTCTGTTGTGATGGCGGAGGATGCGGAGCATCATGAGATGGAACTTTGCTGGTGTGTGTGTTTTTTGTGTCTGTGTGTGTGAACATCTGTTCGCTGCTCCGTGGCTGAAGACGTCCTGCATGGAGAAAAAAAAAGAAATGGCAGCAGCACGTGTGTTTGTCAGAATCTCTTGAGGGCTGGTGTCCCAGGTTAGCATCTGGTGACGGGCCAGAGAATGATGCTTTCACACACACTCAGACACACACTCAGACACACACCGGACCAGGTTAGCATCTGTTGGCGTGCTGCGAATGAATAGAAGTCTCAGAGGAGAGCGCCGAGGTCGTTGGCTGTCTCTGACACCTGTTTGCGTGTGTGAGTGTTTGTGTGTGACAGCTGCTTACCACGTTCACACTGAGCCCCCCTCCACACACACACACACACACACACACACACAGCTCCTCAACACCGCTTCCATGTCTGTAATTACAGAAGAAAGCGGGAGGGAGAGGAGGACGGACAATGAGGAAGAGTGTGATGGAGGAAGATGTTGGACATGAGCAGTTTCCCTGCGTGTGTGTGTGTGTGTGTGTGTGTTTGTGGTCAGACTCACTGCTATCGGTGTGGTGTGATTAGAGAACCGGCTACCAGTCCAACACACCCCAGCCTCCTCACGGCCACCAGCAGCAGCAGGGTGTACTGATAGAAATGCTCGCAGCTGGAGGAAGTGGCAGAAAGGTGACGTGCATCAGCTGATTCAAACATAAACATAAAACAAATCGATGCTGCTTCAGAAACCACAGATGCCATCAATGTTTCCACGAGGCAGCAGCTTCACCGTCAGAATGAAAGTGTTGTTAAGAGACTGCTGATTAAAAAGAGCTGCAAGCAGGCGTTGATAGTAATAAGTTTATGCTAAAACATCAAACTGAGACATGGAATGATGCAGAGATGGAAACGGACTGCAAGGATGCAAAATAGAGGGAATCAAAATCAGGGAAGCCTAAAAAGTTAAATGTATGATGAGAGAAACTGAGCATAGAACGAAAGCAAAAATGTAAAATGACAAAATCTAGATGTAGAGTGTAGAGCCGGGTCAAGTTTGATCAAGTTATTATTGATCCATAAAACCTGGAAAAGTTCTTTTTATACGTTTTTCCTTTTACGATAAAAACCCTTCTCTCACAAGATCTCAGCATATACGCACAACACACAGGTGCCCTGAGCTGCTTCCGCCCAAATTCAGCCTCTCCCTTACGGGGGATTCAGATTTTTGTGATTCACCTTTGAAACCTACTCCGCAGCTTATTACCTGCAATTTAACAGAAGAGATGCAAAAAAACTGAGGTATAAAATGGATGCAGAGATGCAAGAAAAAGGATGTAAAACAAAAAGAAGTGTACTATGACAAAAATGTGGCAAAGGTTAAACCAAATGACACCAAAACGAGGAATAAAATGGCTAACATCACAGAAAGGAGTGTTGAAATGGGACAAATAGACTGAAAAAGAATAAAATCAGTTTTTAAAAAAAAGTTTTCATTAAAATGAGATTCAGTTCAAAAAGCCTAAAGCAACAGTTTCCATGTTTTAAGGCGGGGGGTTGACTCAAACCGCTGTCTTCTACCCACTACTCCCAGTCCCTGCATGTCCCTCACAGACGTTTCCCCATCACATTACACAACCAATAAGATAACCGTATAAATAACCAGACACACCGGCAGAAGAAAAGATGTCCAATGATGAGAAACTAATGAAAAATTATCAATCAATCAGCAGATTAACTAAAATAATGCAAAAACTAGTTTATTTAACTTCTGAGGGAGGTTTTTTATCATGCATGTAAGTTTATGCAAAAAACTGTCTGAGGGGCCGACAGAAACCTCTGAGCCGCTGAATGAAACCCTGTTTGCCTCTGAATTCCCTCACTCATGCTTCCCTTCAGAAGTCAGCTGATGTGAATTTGTGCAAACGTTTTGTTTCCTCGTCATTCCCATGTCGATATGAGGAATCGGCCCGTGCTCGGATACAGGAAGCAATACTGCTGCGTCATGACGGGCCAGTCGGACCAACATATAATCAGCAGGGTCAGATGTAAACCACAGCCTCACATCCTGCAGACCAGTCACATGCGGAGGGTCCCATTGGCCCGTCCACCAACTTCTCAGACGTCCCCACATGATGAGACTTGAGCAGAAAGTTAACCTGTAACTGCATGTACTGACTCATCCGAGCAGATAAGGATGCTTCAGAGAAACACAGAGCCACCGCGCTGAGACGGAGACCAGGGAGTGGAGCTGTTGATGTCCTTGAGGCAGGAGGCGGCAGCGTGCCAGGCCGCCAGCCAATCCGCTGTCAGCTTACATAAAGGCTGGCAGGCAGACGGCCAATCGGGGCAGAGTTTACTTGTGTGAGCGCGTGCAGAATCAGCAGCCGGCCGAGCGGCTCGTCTGGTCTGACAAGATTCGGCCTCCCTGAAGACGTTCACTTCTTTCTCTGCTTTCAGTCCTTTTGTCTCACTTCCTTTTTCTTCAAGGCCGCGAGCACCCCCCCTCCACACCCACTGGATTCTCCCTCTCTCTCTCTCTGGTTACTTTGCTCTCTGTAGCCTCGCTCGACCAGTTCCATCCTTGCTGTATGTGTGGATTGTGAAACACGGAGCTGCTATGAAACGCCCTGTTTCCTGTAAAAGAGGACTCCACAGAGGCATGTGTGTTGCTGGAAACATCACACATTCACACTCCAAGGTTTAAACTGTGACTTTTGAATTAATGTAGATGCAACAACAAATATTTAGAGTAAAAAATACACAATCCTTGATGGATCTCATGCTTGCTTATGATGACTTTTAACTATAAACCGTTCAGTGATGGCATTCAGTGATAAACTGATTTATTTTTCTAAACAGATGAAGATCATCTCCCACTTTTATGTTGCTCACATTAATCCTCCTTACTGGTTTTGTCTCCTGGTCTGTGACCTTTAGTGGTTTTCCGTGCTGACTGTGCTCAGGTGTTTCTCCCTCTCCTCTCCTGCCTCCCTCTGCACTTGTCCATGCCTGTCACCCAGAAGCCGAGCGGCATTCTTCAGTGCACGCATTCCTCATCCTGCTCGCCGGGTTATTTTTACCATCAGAGTGTGTAACCGGCCCGCTCATCAGCGCGCCGACCTGTTGTTCCAAGCATCGCTTCAACCAGGAGCTCTTTTCAGGTTTTCAGCCATCAGTGATTCCCAGTCCGCCCCAGTTACAGTGTAATGGAGACTAACTAGCGGGCGCTGGCACCACAGCTGGCTAATGTTTCATGCTTTGTCACTTTGGAGTCAATTGTGGTTGAAAGAAATTGGGCTAGTGTTGAACACCTGAATGCACTAGCTCATTGGATAATTAAAGTCTTAAATTCATAAATTAGGATTGGTTTTAATTAGCATTATTAGTCAGTTTAGAGTAAACAAAGCAGCTTTGCAAAATGACCAAAACTTAAAGCTCAGGTATACTGTAGCTGTATTAATATTGACTTAAATTTCCTTTCAGTAACTCTTAAGCATTGCCTAGCATGCTAACAAGCTAGCAGAACTTAAGCAAACAACTCACTAAAAGTATGTTTGGTTAAGTCATGAAATATGTTAAAAGTAACCTCAGAGCTGTAATTGGTTGTACAGCAGTTTTACTGACAACTACTTTATATTTTCTTTAAAGGCCAAAGTGTTACTTTACATGCCAGTAAGCTAAAAAAAAGTAGCATTAGTACACAAAGCTTAAAATGCTGTCAAGAATCATTTATACAGAAAGCAAATGGGTTTAATTTTTAACATTTTTGTTTAATTAAGACAGCATTGATTTCCTGCAGTTATCTCAGGAAACAGAGACTCTTATTGCTATCATGCTGAGAAAAACTGCTAAACAGAATCAACTAATGCTAACATGTAGCACATTGCTACTATACCTTTTCATGTTTGGGTTATTAAATCAACATCAGCTTTTATTCCCTTTTAAACATTGCTTTATTATTGTGTCATTAATGGAAAAAAGGTAGCATCAGCTTCTGGGGATTTAAAATTTTAAATGCTAGGATAACTCTTCAAAATGAGTAAAAATGGTTTAGCTTGTGCTAAATATCTTAAAAAATAAACCACACATATCATTTTATAAATTGGTTTTTAAGCCATTTATTGCTGCAAAGTTGCAAATGGACTCTGGGTCTGTAGCAGAACAAAGCTAAATACGTTAGCAGGGCTAGTTCGTCATTTCCTGCTGGCTTAGCGGGGACTTTGTGTGGTGGAGGGGGAGCCTGGTGATAAATCCTAGTTTAGGTGGAAGCAGTGGTACCTCCCTGTATCGGCTAACACCTCCTTTATCTGCAACAATTCACAACCTATTAACACTGACTACTGCTTCTCAACCGTGCGTATAAACCTTTATTTAAGCTGGAACAGGTTGATGTTACCTGATCATCTCTCTTAAGAACAAAAAGGGCAGATTTTATATGCGCAGGATATGATCTATAATTAGGTTTTTGTAACTTATTTATGTATTTTCACATCCGGCCTGACCCACATGAGGATTTCACTGATTTTCAATGGATGTAAAATTAGCATCAACTCTGATTTCACAGGGACTTAGAAAATGTTTACAAATATTTCCTTTTTTTAAAAACTGAAGCCAAACTTCATCTGATTCAACGATGTGGTTGGAGACATTTTCTTCCCTCCTCCCACTATCTTCTCCCATCCTCCTCACCTCCATCCTCAGTTGTCTCCTAATTAGCCTTACCAGCCCTCTAAGCTCTTAATCTTTCTCTGTCTCCTTCCCCCTCTCTTTCTCCCTCATCATCCCTCCATCCATAAATACATCCCTGAGCTCTGCAGCCTGTTGCATCCCTTTATCCCTCCATCTTTTTCTGTTGACATGCATCTTCCTGTAAGTTTTTTTCCCCCCTTCTCTTCCTCCCTCCCTCAGCCTTGCCTCCTTTGTCCCGTCTAACAGCAGATTAGCCTTTGTGCGGTTCAGCTAAGCCTCGGTTGGCACCAGACTTTACCTCCTTTTTTTTCCTCCATTGCTTCCCGCCATTAAAATGCTTTCACATATTTAGACTCCTCATCTTCAAACTGTAATTATTATGTCAACCAGCCGCACGCAGACGCACAGTTCGTCCTTGTTATCTGACTTTGCCCTACATACTGCAGATACCAGGTATCTCTTTGTTTCCCATGATGCACCGGGGTCACTCTGGGTCTGCACGGCGTCTCCACCGTTCAGTGTGTGTTATCTGACAGAGGTGATTATATCAGCACATAAGCAGCAGACTGACCTCTGTACTGTCAGTGATGTCGGAGATGTGTGTGTGTGTGTGTGTGCGCGCATGTGTGTGTGTCATCCGAGTCCAGTTAAAACTGTTGATGCATCAGAGTACAGACGTTGTGTTGCTGAATATTGTGTATTAATGGTTTTAATCAGAATATTTTGTCTTCGCACCTTCCGATCCTGTGTTTGTAGATCAATTGTGTTTACATGCACATGAGCATCCTGATCATTTCCACACACGTTAACGTGCACGTTAACACGGGTTTGTGTGTGTTAGGGTTAGATATATTGTGTTTGATATGTTTTTACACAAGTTTGGATGTTGAATGAGTTGTTTTGTAGTAGGGCTGCACAATTAATTGAATTTTGATCGTGATCGCGATTTTGGTGGCCACAATTAAATGAGCTTGATCGTCACGATATTAAACATTCAAAATAGGAGGGCCGCTGCTGCATCTCTTATCATCACACACGTTTTCAACCAGCAGTCTGCCAACCACCAGGTGGCGACGCAACGCTTCAGGCTTCATTAAGGTACCTAAACGACAACAAGAGAGTGCACACACCCTACAGCAGTAGCTAGCAGTCTAGCTAACTTAGCTACAACGTTGCTAAATTTAGCGAGTTTTCAGATGACTCCAGCAGGGTTTTT
>JAVQJG010128878.1:0-13281 GCA_036024015.1 Craterocephalus amniculus | reverse complement strand
TTAATTGTAATGAAATTACCCCTTTTACCACATACTATACCACGTAGAAAACCATTTTTCTTAGAAAGATTAAAATAATATCAGGTATAGTTCCTTTAACACCTTAATGCTGCCGAGGCAAAAACACTGATCTGCAGAAAGCAATTTCCTCTGTAATCAGCTGGTTTGAGCAGTGAATCTGTCCTATGACCTCTGCTGCATCTTCCGTGGAAAAAAAAAAGAATATTACTTGTAAGAAAAAACACACTTTGGATCTTAAATTTGGCCTCTTCGTCTTCGGGTTACGTGATGTATTGGAAGGACTGAACCGTAGCAAAAATTTACAAGGAGTGCGGGGAGAGGAAAAGAAGGATGTTCAAGCAAATATTTTTCCTGTACTTTGTCTTCTACCGTGTTTCTTTTGACCCTGACGCAGAGAAGCATGTTTCGGAGGGCTCAGCTCCAGGTTTCTGCACACAGGAGGCCTGCTATGTTTAAGGAAACAACTTGTTTCTGAATAAAACGAGAGGCAGAATATGTATCCTAATTTCTTACTTTAGATTGTAGACGTGTTGGTGGGCTATCACCTGCTCTGCCCATCCCCCATGGCCATTATCGTGATGAGTGAGAAGTGTAGTTCAGGGAAAGGGTGCTGGCAGGAATTTGATTGGGCAGTTGTTCTGGCCCACACAAGTAAAATGAAACAACTGCTAGCGTTGCACAATGTCTGAGAGTACAGCTTTTTGGGGAAGTCAGTGAAGGCTAAAGTTGTCTGTCTGAAGTGTGAACAATCTGATGAAGTTTGTATAAAAGCTTGTCCTAGATCTGCTGAGATTTGGGCTAAGAAAGCATGCTAACACAAGACAAATTCTGCTTGTATTTCTCATCCTGCAGCAGGCTGAGCACACTCATGTCAGCCCACTTCAGAAAAAAAAAAAATCAAGGAACAACAACCAATGCAGCCATTTTCTTCTGCAATATCTGTGCGACGACTCAGTCTGAGACTCTTCCCCCCCCCCATCTGTCAGGGCCACAAGTTAAAGCATGAATTCAAAGTCTTAATGGGGGGAACTCCACAACTGAGTCCTGCTGTGACTGAGATGGATGAGTGATAGTGAAGGGTGTGGATGATGCATGATTGTATGAGAATGAGGGGACAGGGGGGCAGGCCCAGAAATAGCCCATTTCAATCTCTCTCTGCGGACATGACCCCTCTCCCAGCTGTACTCAAGCTGCTCTAGCACACGCCAAGTTTCCTCTTTCCTTCTCCGCACTCATTGTTTTGCTCAGATTTGATTCCTGGTAGTTAGGAGAGTTAGAGCCAGAAACGATGACATCATACCTCTAAAAAAAATCTGTCAAGCTTGCTTCCTACACATAGGCGCTGCTTTTGATTTAGTTTTTTATTATCCGGCTTGAGCCTGTCTTAACCTTTGTATTGTTGAGTTACTGGAGACCCTATAAACACCGCACACTATGCATTCACCCACTTGCAATGTGCATTTAGCGAATGTGACGCCTACGTACACCTACTTACACACATCTGCATACTTAAGCAGCTGCAAAGGGAGCCGTGGGAGTTCATGATTTCAGCTCAAATCTTCGAAACAAAACTTCAAACCCTTTGCTTTGTGCAGCTCGCCACCAGCCAGATGCTTGTATTGGGTTACAAAGTACAGCACAAACAGATGAAGTTGTTGCAATGCCATAGAAACACAGGGTGTAAGTTTTCCACGATCTGCTTACAAGATAGCATCCGTGACGGTGACGTAAAGTTAAAGAACACTACCAATACACAGACAATTGGAAAACTCAACGTAAACTGAAATGCCATATGCAGCATACGTTGTAGCTCCTTTCTGGATCACCTCTGCCTGGGATGACATCATACATGGGGATTTCAAACTGACTGAAACAAGAGCTTTTACTTCCCCACATTACAACTGCGTCTCTAGTGAATAGTCCAACTTTGATCAGAAACAGTTGTTACAGTATTGTACTGGTGTACTGCGCTGCTTTATCATGCTAATGTCTTGTTTCAGTGAGGAAGACTCTGCTGACCTGATCTGCAAGCACATTACTTGCAATACCCTGCAAGTAAAAAGCTGCTGCAGGCTGTTTTCCTTTTTTTTTTTGTGATTGGCAAAGGTCAGTTGATCAAAGAGATAAGCCACCAATTTTACAGACAAAGATCCAATAAAAGGCATTACATTAGAGTTGGCTCTGCTCTTTCAGACTCCGGATCTGTCAGCACGGTTACTCACAACGCTATATAACATTAAACACCGATTTTTTAGTTTTTAATGTATTTGCTGACATACTGGTTAAAAAAAAACAAGCCCATCAGCTAATTTTTCTGAGATAGAAAAGTCTGTGCAGTAGTGTGACGTCAACCATCTCATCTTCACTCTGAGCTAAACTAAGGAGGAGATTTTAGATACCATATCAGTGGTACACACATTGATAAGGTGAGGCGTTATAAATATTTCAGTACCCATTTAGATACAGAAATATTTTGACACCTTCAGCTGGAGGGTTTGTATTAAAGGTTTGTAGCCCTGCCTCTACAACAGAGGGCACGTTTTTCACATAGTGGGTGTATGGTGTGGATCAAAGGATTATAATTTTGTTTTACTAGGCTGTAAAATGGGCTGTGTTTGAGAGCTTAGTCAGATAAGGGATGTCAGCGCGGTTTGCCAATCTAAAAAGTTTGCGAGCTCATCCCCTCCAGTCAATTTATGAGCAATCTGTTCTGAGACAAGCTCAGGATATTGACTGACCCATCACATATCCTCCACACAGAATATGAGCTTTTGCTCCCTGACAGTTTTTCCTATTTCTAATAAACTTGTTAGCAGATATGTGTTTTTATAGTGTTTTTCTTTTCATTTGCAATATGCATTTATTTGCACTGGCTATGCAAGATTGTATGGACATTAGGAACGTTGTGCAGTTCCCCCATATGGTTCATTCTTGTTGTAACCATAAGCGCTTATAATAATGTGTACAGTTAAGTATTGGATTCCAAGACAATCAACTCTATCGTATTGTTCTGTTATGATTGCATAATATCTGTTAGTTCTCAGTCCACATTAAAAGCTAGAATATGTAGTACAGGTGTAAATTTGTTAATAAAATTTGACTGTGCCTCATTTTAGTTGTTAAAGCAAAGCTCTCTCTTGATTGTAACCTAAATTTTAATTACTGGTTTAATATATGATCAATATTTTTTGTTTGGATTGATGCAAACAATTAATTGTTCATTTCAGATCGATGCTTTTTCCACTTTTAATATGTAGAATTCTGCTGCTTCTGTTCTGTTTTAGTCTTAAAATGCTGGAATACTCCATCTGATAGATTGTCTGCCACGAGTAGTAATAGATCCTAACAATCTCATGTGGTGGTTTCTAAAGAAATAGAAGCATTCTTGTCACTAATTAAATGATTTTACCGTCCAGTTTTTATCGCTCTGCATAGACTGTTTATATATTTAATTTGTTATCAGACAATTTAGACCTCACTCGCTGGGTGCAGCTCACATTTTGGGTGCAACTTTTGGAATGGCAGCATGGCAGAGAAAGAAAAAGTAAAAGAGCGCACCGGCATCCTCACAGAGTCAGAGATGCGGAGATATGAATCACCTCTTTCAGTCAGACTTCTCACACTGAACTCTGAGCTAACAGGATACAGAGATTTGTGAGTTAAGCCTTTAGCCTTGTGGATGGTTGCTTAGATACAAAGTCTCCAACTTCAGCACAACTGATCACATAGTCATATAACTTCAAATAAACTCGAAGAAAGAATTGTGACTCGGATTGTGGGTCATGATTCTCCCTTGGAAACGGGACCTTTTGGCGGTCATATCGCCTACTCCCAAATACTAGTCAGTTTTAGTGGTCACACCTCCAGAGACTGAAATACGTGTGATAATACAGATTTTATTCCTTAGTAATTCTGAATTACATAAAATATTACTGCCTATTTTGTATTAAAATTATTCTGCTTCTCTTTGCCACTGAATAAACAGTCACCATGTTCAACTTTCTTCTAATCTTTCTGTAGTAATGTCATTTCAGTAAAGTTAGCATAAGAGTGAAATTTAAACTCGTTTTTCTGCTCACTCTGGCTTCTTCTTTGCAAACACACCAAGTGGCTGATTGACTTTTAATTACAGCAAGCTGTCTTGCAAATCCACATTTTATACTGCAGCTACCACCAAATATAAACGGTCTGTAATGCTGACAGGGTTTTTTTTATTCAGAGGAATTATCAATGCCGTTTTGTTGAAGCAGAAAATAACATAAAAGATTTGCCAATGAGGATCAGTCCTGTGACTTTAGAACTAGAGCAAATTATATATTATTTTTTATTGTCTTTTTTTGCTTGGGTTGCAGAATAGCCTTAAACCAATAAAAGTGAATTGCTTTGAATCCCTGTCATATAGATTCACACAGTACTGACTGAGCCCATCTAAAACCAGGTAAATTTAGATGTATGTATTGTGGTTATAAATGGGTAATGTTGGATTGGATCATCAGGAAAGATGCTCTGCTGTGGTTGGTGGTTAGGATTGCAGTATATGATACGATACACTTTATTATACCCAAATTTGTTTTGGACTTCTGTGTTCTTACATTAGCTGCCTTTGCAAAATCACTGAGTAGACGGTGAACAAACATTAAGCCACTAAAAATTGCAGTACATCCAACCTTACAGGAGAATACCTATATTATTGTAATTTATATGTAATTTATATGTATAGAATATAGAAGAGAGAGACAGATAATATACATAATATCATAATATCTACATATAGAATACATATATATTATTTTAATACACATTTGGAAAGGGAAAACTAAAAATATGAAAGAAAAAAAGCATGATGCTATTGCTGGACCACACAACCCCAGGAGGGATATTGCAGAGTCCATGCAGTCATAAAAGACATTTTTCAAAATTATTTATATCAACTTTAAGATGGGGGACAAATTAAGTTTCAAAACGGTTCAGTTTGCATTTTGAGACTGTATAGCATGTGCTACAGCATGACTCAGGATAAAGGCTGTAGGATGTTGGTTGGGTCTGAAAAAACTCCGGCTGCTCATGAATGGATTTCAAGGAGAGGTTTTCAATCCTATAAATGCAGCAGCGTAGATTTGGCCTGTGCAGAGAGATTGCTGTACCATGCTGACATTCTGCGCCTAATAAAGCTGTCCAGCACAGCCTGCTAAATCACACACTTAATTTTCCGATTCACACTAAAGAGGTGAAGTGTGTGTGGTGTAGATTGTTTATAAAAGATAGACATATTGCTGCCTCAGAGCCAGGTACAGTTGCATGTCTTTTAAATTAGACTGTGGTTTTAAATGGCTGATGCTGGATTGGATCATCAGGAGAGATCCTCTGCTGTGATTGGTGGTTGTAATTGGTGTTTAGGGAATATGCTATGTAGATGATAGATGGAGATAACAGCCTCATGTGAGAAATGACAGGAAGTTAGTAATAGTGCAGTGCTGCAGTTTTCTGAATATAGCACCAAATGCACTTTTAGATTTGTGCAGAAATCAGATTTAGAAGAAGTCAGATTTAGTTCCTATTAGAAAAAGTTACTTGTTTTTCATTTTGAAAATGACTCCATGATAAAAAAAAAGAGACAAATTTGCACGTATTTGTGTATAATTAGATCAGCCATTTCCATGCTCTCATCCCAATGCAGCCACTTTAAATACCAAAAAGAAACAAGATGGCAATGGCCGAACGAAAGCCTTTAGGCTGAAAAACGGCAGACTAAGGGGTGTCGTCATGGTTGCTGCGTCCACTCCTTTGTGAGTCACAAGGCAGAGCTGGTCCAGTTCTTGCCAAATTTCAAAATCTGCCCTCTGGGATGGCTCTCATACCCTGGCTGAGTTGTGGGAATGCATTTTACATCAACCAGCAACGACGGGTTTGCCACCGCTGGAATCAGGATAAACTACTCTCAGGAAACAAAAAAACCTGGAATTATCCCCCCCAAAAAGTTTCTGAGGCAAATTGGACATTCTGAGAAATAACACAATCTAAAAAACAAAGCTGTTCCCCATCAATAGAATAAAGCTTGGGCTGCTGATTGTGTAATTGTTGTGTAACTGGTGAAAGCAGTTTCAATGGGAAAATTGAAAAGTAATTTCAGGGCAGTTTTTTTTTCTTTATCTAGATAGATATCTGGTATTTTAATACAAGAAAACAAACAAACCTTTTTTTATTTTCTCACAGCTACATCTGTGTGCATTATTTTTCAAGTAATTTCAGAAACAAAAATGGCATTCAAGCTTTGAACTTTGAATTTGTAAGCTTATCCCCCATTAGGAATATAAAACCTATTTTGTGTTTAGTTTTTTAAGTCAATGTACGTAAATAAATATAATCATAATAATAATCATAATCGTAGTAAGGAAATTAATTGCCATCATATTTTTATTAGAAAGGATCCAAAGGAACAGGACAACATTACCACAAGTGCATTCATTTACTCAAGATGGCTCAGTCTTTCTTCTTGTTTCTATGGGAAACAGGGCATTTAAAAAAAAGAAAAACCCAACAAATTTCCTTTTTTAATGTGCACCTTTGGCAGAGTGAGACTTGAAAGCATTCTAAAGAATTTCACAGTGAAATAACGATAAAATACAGACTGAAGCAAGCCAGTATTTCAGTGTTATCAACAAGCTTCCTAACATATATCTCCCACTTAATTTCCTCATTAATATTACTGAACTTTAAGCAGTAACATTACTCTTTTATAACCGCATGGCTTGGAGCCAGAGACGTGGTGGAAAAGCCTATTTTCCTAGCTAGTTATTTCTGCTTTTCACTGCCAAACCTCATTGAAAACATACTAATTTAAATTTGCACCCCCCTGTAACAAGCAGGGTGGTCATCCATCTCCCAACCCAGTGCACTCAGTGGGAGTCAGTGAGTGAGAGTGGGTGGGGGTCTGTTGGTTAGGAAATACAGATAATTACAGTTGCCTATTGTTATTTATCAACAGACAGTTTTAACAGTTAATTTACATGCAAGGGGTGTAAATTTACCCGTAACTTATAGTTATTATCGTGCTAAGAGGAAAATAAGAGAGCCAACAGCAACAAGGAGTAAAATAATTGTATAAAGGCACACAAAGCTACAATTTGGAGTTTGCAAACAAAGAATTTAAACTCAGCCCCTCCTCGTCTGTGCAACAAGTGTCAGCAGCCATGTTTAAAAAAAGAGTGACAGAACAAGAAGAAATCAGAATCACAGGGATTATGTTCTGAAGCACAATTAAACACGATTACACCTCCTCATGCTTCCACAGGAATCTGCAGGATCTCTGCATTTTATGTGAAAACTTACATCTTGTAATGGGAGTCCATGTGTGTGGAGCAGAGATGTGATCAAGCACGGGGAGCTAAGAGGGAGGAGAACGAGATGTGAAATGACTGCTTCCCCTTTACGGTCCTCACATCTGCACACTTTCAGATGGTTTTACAGCTTCTGGCTCAGGGTTGGACTGCAGTGAAGAAAAGGTCCCAAACACAAAGAAACTAGTAGATTACAGGCAGCGGCCACTCGCTTTGAAATTAAATTAAATTAAGTTAAAAACAATGTCTTAATTAGAGTTGGCGAAAATTCTTTTAATGAGAATCGAGATTGTTGTTACTGAAGATTCAGAATCGTTTCAAAATTTCCAAGAATCAATTTTTTTTTAAAGGCTAAAGATTATTAGTTTTAACCGTTTTTTGATTAAAATGATCAGTTTTCTTTCAACTAATGAAATTATTCCTCAGAGCTGTTTCTGGCTTATAGAGGAACGGGGTTAATCAGCACGTTTTGTTATCCCAAGAATCAGAATCAAATTGAATCATGAGTTGCTACAAGATTCACACCCCTAGTATTAATCCGCTAATAATTAATGATCAATCAGGTTGCTCCTGAGGATGATGACTGTTGAGTGACCTGCTGTGCAGCAACTTGAAGAAGCCTCTCACTGAACACTGTTGTATCCTTACTGTGTGGTGAGGGTGTGAAGAATTTTCAGCAGCTTGTGGAGCATTCCTCTCAGGACAGTCTGCTCCAAAATTAGCCTTTTTGATCTTCATTCTTGAAATATAACGTGGACAAACTGCTGACAGTTGCATATCTCAGGTGCAGATCTTTTCCTTTACTGGTCGAATTAAGGCAAGGCAAGTTAATTTGTATTGTATATTTTCAGGTTCCAGACAATTCAAAGTGATTTACATAAAACATTAAAAGTCAAGGCAAGTTTATTTATATAGCGCTTTTCAAGTATTACATATTAAAGCAAGCTGGAAATAAAATAAAATCTGTTAAACACACAAAAAGAAATCATTAAAAAGATTAAAAAGCGAATTAAGGTTTTAAATAGTTGAAGTTGAAGTTTTAAATAAAAAGCAGCCGAGAACGTTCTTTTAGCTTTCTTCCATCTGTTTTGTCTAGATCTGCAGCCTATTCTCGGCTGATTTCACTTTTTTCCTTCTGAGTCCATGTTAGTGCTTTGGGCTCGTGCATCTTGTTAGTTGACGGCGTCATATTTCTCATCATGTTTGGAAGAAATGTTTTGATTTTCCTCTGCTTTTCTCTCTGCCTTGTTCCTGCCCTGCATCTTCTTCATTTCCTCTTCATTTCACTTCGTTAATTTGGTTTTTCGAGAGCTTAATCAGTCTGTTCTGCTGATGAGCAGTTTCGCTGTTGCCATGGATACCAGTCATAACAAAATTGGGCATTGGATTATGAACTGTACTGAAAAAAATTTGAACAGTGTGAATCTATATACAATTTCTTCAACCTAGTGGTGTTTTCTAAAACTTTCATACGATATTATACGCAGATACACAATAGTAGTTCCTTAATGACTTCAAATCTTCTATCTCTAAGTTTGAATCTTTATTTCTAACATATTTAATATTTAATTGAGGAAGTGTTTTTAGGAGATTTCCTAACCCTTTTTTTCTTTTTTTTTAGATGTAAAAAGATTTTAAATTAAACTATGTAATTTTGACTAATCGTTACAGGCTTTCCCAACATGAACTTCCTAATTTCCAGTTTTAGGGTGGCTCTTGGTATCTTTTTATATTTACAGTTTTTAACCAAATATCTTCCTTAATTTATCCTTAAATGTTTTACAGAATCTTTTTTGGTATGTTTTAGAGAAACATATATGCTAAAAAGTCCCAAATATACGCAGTTTGTCCATTAAAAGTTAACATTTTTCATTAAGAATAAAGCTCTTTTAAGATAGGTTGATAAAGTAAATCAATCTCTTCATAATTTAATTAAATTTCATTCTTTTTTAAAATGTCTTTGGGATATTGCCTGTCAATATTGATATGAAAAGTCTGATCGGTTGGCTTTTTCCAGGAATAGTCACAGGGATCAGAACAAATTTCGTGATGTAATGTAGGATATCCGGGCAATGTTTTTTCATTTTCCTGGATGAAAACATATCTTTATGACAGACCTCACATTCAAAATTAGTGTTTGCATTTTAGTGAGGCGTGCCATATGGAAACATTGTGACATAATAAATGCATTGAGAGCGAGATATCCAACCGACATGTTCCAGCTCAGTTTGTCGTGTGGATAATACTGTATCTTTGAAAAGCTGTTGATGTGTTGACAGTAATTATAGGTGGTGCTTCATGTGAGGAACGCTCGCAGTCTTAATAAATCAATCAGAGGATTTGGATAAGCTAATTCAGAGGCCGATTTTCATCACAGAAGAGCTCTGTCACTTGCAGGGAAGTGTGGAAACTTCCGCTCTTTGGGATCAAGATAGAAGACATGAGAGTCTTTGGTCTTGTGGGGAAAGCTGAAGGCTGAGGCATATGCTCTCTGGGGAACTGACACATTTTTCTCCCCTCATGCCAGCGAGAGAATGTGCAAACTTTGGCTGTTACTCAGTGCAAGGATCTGTAATTTTGACTTTCATTACTATTAAAGAGAGGCGGAAGGAAAAATGGATGCAGGCATTTCAGGAAGTTTAAAAGGGAGGAGTTGGTGCAAACGCTTGGTTTCAGGTCCTCTTTGTGTCGTCATCAACAACAGAGGTTTTTGTATCATATCCTGATTTTTACTTTGGAACAAACTGTCATACTATCAGGGAAGTAGTGTTGTCAGTCTTTGAAAGCCTTTGTTGTTGTGTAAATGTTTAACTGGAAATGAATTAACCAAGACTTCCCAGGTCACTGTATCGTCTATGGGTGTGTTGCATCACAGGAAATGACCTAGTTTATAGCTTTTTGCATGTGAGTGGGGACAAGAAAGAGACTGCTCTGTCGTTCAAGGGATTTAAATTCACTTTTAATAAAAAGTCTGAACACGTCTGATATCAAGATTTACATATCAGCTGGTTCCAGTTTCTGTCTATCTTACCAACTGCATGTGAAAAGAAATGGACCACTCAGATATTTTACTGAACAGGTGTTGATAAAAACAAAGCAGCAATTGTAACGTTTCACATATGAGGAAAGAGTAACATATCATATGGTTCTCACCAGCCCTTCAAAATAGGCAACTATAACCTCAAATGAAAAACAACACATGATCTGTCACACCTTTAATTGATCTAAAACTAAGTAAAACACAGAAACAGTTAGTAAAAAACTAAAAAACTAAGTATGTCATTACTGCTAGGAGTAGCAGCCAGGTGTTGCTAATCAAATGCAGTTGATTAATTGATCATCAGCAAGTTTCAGCACCTCCTATGAAAACAGACGTGTTGGCAGTTTGCTGGTCTGGAGCATTCAGGCGTGCATTAACACAATGCCAGGGAGGAAATTTATCAGCAATGATCTGACAGGAAAGCAATTTTTGCTGTGCATCAATCTGGGAAGGGTTATAAGGTTGTTTCCAAACAATTTGGAGTCTGTCACTCTACGGTTAGAACAATGATTCATAAACGGGATACGTTCAAGATCGTTGGCTATCTTTACAGAAGTAGGTATCCCAGCAAGTTCATCCCAAGGTCAGACTGTGTGTTGCTCAGAGACACTACAGTATGTCTCTATAGTGTTAATGTTCATAGCGTGACGATAAATGAATAAATATGTGCGATGTTGTTACATGCATATGGCTTGTTTAGAAAATGTGTCAGAGGAAGCCTCGTTTTTCCAAAAAGAACATGGCAGGGCTGCTTATTTTTACTAATTTGTATCCAAAGTGGAAAAATTTGCTCAAACTGGGAATGTTTGGTCCAAATGCTCCATTTTTGGTTAAAACCAAACATGCGCTGATAGAGGACTGATGATTTGGGCTTGTGTTTAGGAGCTGGAGCTTGGGTAAAACTGGGCCATAAAACCGGACAATGATCCCAAACACAGCAGCAGCAAATCTGCACCAGAATAACTTAGAAAAAAAGAGAATGAAAAGAAAACATCTGGTTAAAGTTCAGACTCCATCTGATTGAAATGCTGGGTGGGGACTTCAGAGAGCTGCTCAGAAACAAGAGCTGCAAACCTCAATGAACTGATTTGTAAAACCTAAGAACTTAAAGAGAGCTCTTTTTTCCCACGACTGTATCTTTGGTTTGTGTTTGTTTCCTTTTTGGAAATGAAGGAGAAGTTCATAAACATGAAATCATCTTATCTTTTCCTCCAGCAAATCCATTAGTTGGCAGAACAGAAAATAGCAGTGATTAGACTTCAAAGAAAATAAAATCTACTTGTTATCTTGTCTGAATAGTTTTCCAGTGAATGACCCCGGACATTTTAGATGTATTTTTGTAGAAAAACAATGTCTAGAGCTTCATGCATGTGTTTTGTAGAGCAAATTCCTACCTGCTATCAGTCTGAAATGTAGTAATTTGTATGATGGCTGAATGTGCTTGCATAAAAATCTGTGACAGATTACAGACTTGTACTTGCTCGCTTTGGTCTTTCAATTTGTCACATCAGGTGCAACAGGCAGGGGCAGCAATACACCAAGAGACACCAAATGTTCTTTTCTCTGAAGCTCTGCAAGATTGAATTCACAGACTGCTTTTTGAAAATGTGATTTGCATCTAGATGTTTTCATTATTTTTGATCATATACAATTTGCACACAATAATGTGACTATCAAAAGAGATACATGTTATGAAAACTGTTAACAGTTTTCAACGTACATAATGTTTTACTGCAAGGTTTAGTCATTAGTGTCAGATTTTCTAAGCATCTTATCACTTTTGCTTAAACACTTAAACTGACAAAGTATCTAAATCCCTTATTCAACATATCTGTGCCGTAGAGCCTATCAGAGCTGACAAGTACTGATTTTCACTGAATTCGTTTTAGAATTTCCTAAGTGGTGTTAAATTGCTAGAGGACATTTTCAGACACACTCAGGATCATCTCATCAGGTGGTCTCCCATTTACAAAATTTGATTCAATAAGTGGAGAAAATCTGACTTTTTTCCTCTCAGTCAACACTCAGATTTAGGCCGACAAAGAAAAAAAACCAAATAAGGCATTTTACATTCAAACAAAGTTAAGTCAAACGTTCCCACTGAAGGAGGCAGGAAGGTTGATACAAAAGGGAGAGTGTTTTAAAAATCATGCAAGCCAGTATAAAGGACTTACTGTTGCATCACCTGTTTCCATGGTTGGGCCCTTTTACCATGGCAACGCAATGCCAGTTGGGTCGTCAATGTGGGCGTAGAAAGAAGCCCAGAGGAAGAACAAATGTGTGTTTAGTCTATTAGAGCTGCGAGGCAAGGACAGACTGAGCATTACTGCACTGTAAGTGTTACATCATTGAGGAGGAATCCTCCCCCCTGCGGCTCGCTAACTAAGCAGTGTTTAGTCGTTCAGCTGTTTCAATCTTTTCTGCAGGAAGTGAGGAATAACTTTACAAAATGCCACGAAGCTTTTTTCATTGTCAAAATATCTTACTGCCAATGCAGATCTTCGTCCATCAAGTAAATCCCTCAAAGCTGTTTGCCAAGTATCCACTCAGAGCACATTAGAGTAGCCCATCGCTTATGTTTGTCCTCCTCTCCCTCTCTCGTTACAGGAACAACAGAAAGAGTCTGTCTGATACAGGGTACTGTCGAAGCCCTCAATGGCGTCCATAACTTCATCGCGGAGAAAGTCCGCGAGATGCCCCAGAGCGCCCAGAAACCAGAACCAGTCAGCATACTGCAGCCTCAGACCACAGTCAACCCGGACCGTGTCAAACAGGTGAGATCCGCCGCAACCCCCGCAGAGCACATGGAAAACAGTCAGATCCACAATCACAGCAAGTTTGGAGCCAGCGGCAAGTTAAAGGAGAATTTCCAGCCTTCCTTTC
>JAVQJG010128871.1:0-11457 GCA_036024015.1 Craterocephalus amniculus | reverse complement strand
GTGAGGTTTGGATGCAGGGTTGAGGCTGTGGAGCCAGAAATGTCGTACAGAAGTTGCAGTTGTGCCGTGTATGTGTGTTTTACACGTTTTATTTCAGTAAGCTATATCTTCAGTTGGGTTTCATATATTTTAAAATGGTTTATGCTGGCTTGTAGCCTAGCTTCTGATGTTTAATTTGGTATGCATCATGACTATATACTCCGTCATTAATGCATCATTTATGACTGCTGTTCACAAGTAACAGTCAAAAAACCCTTATAAGGGGGCTCTCGGCCGGAAAGGGTTAAGTCTCCTCATCAAAGAAGGGTTGAAAATTTAGGAAAGGCAGGACAGCAGACAAAGGAAGAGGAGCTGAAAAGGAGAAGATCACGCTGAAAAACACTAGGGGGTGGTGGAAAGGGCATTTAATTTAGCCTTTGGACAATATATGAATTCTGTTTGCTACTTTGTCCACTGGCCCCCAGAGTAACACCTGTCTGTGAACTCCTCTAAATTATATAATACTTAATATGAGATGTGTCTTGTCTGAAGAAGCGGGGGAAATGATTCACAAGTGAAAAAGCTGACAATGAAATATGTGTAAATGGATGAGGGACCACAGCACTAAAGCTGCCCATCAATCACTATATACAGCACATTTAAAACAATGCAAAATTCTCAAATGGCTGTACAGATTTGCACATTCAAATGCAAAACATATTGTAAAACCTAATCGAATAAAAATTAATACAAGATGGACAAACTGATCAGACAGTAATAAAATTTCTGTACAACTGTACAACAACTATTTGTCAGACTGTCACTGTTCCTCTCTGCCCTGACAGTCTGTGTACAGCAGGACAGTGCAATGCGTGCTTTTTGTCATTGTGGTTTTCAACTTGGATTGTCATGTACATGAAATGTGCTATACAAATGAACTTTCCCTGCCTTTGCAATGTGCTGACACAAGGGAGAGCAACACTGACACAGTATGTTGTTGCTGAGCATCACCAGTCACTCCTGCACAAAAAGGTTTCTTTCAGTTAACGTCGGTATTGAGATTCGCTGTAAACAATGTTGGAAATTTGTTTATTTCCATGGAAGTCTTCAGTCAATGAGCATACCCTTGTGTGTTGCTGGCAATAGACTTGTGTCATCCTTCACAGAATTGGCCTTGATCCTCTACTTCTGCATCCAACCCAAACATAATTCCCACTGGCCATGTTTGTGCAGTGCATTTGATGAAGAGGCTGTATAATTTATAGGGCAGCAGCTGCTAAGCTGTAATCATGTTCTCAAATAAGGTTTGTTGCAGGAAATCTCTTTTGTCTATCATCCAACAAAGGGAAAGTAAGTCTGATATCACTGATAATTACTGACATCTTTCTGCTTTAAAATTGATTGGTGAGGTCTGGAAGATTAAAGCCACCATCTCCACTTTGTTCCTGCTTCTGCCAGTTGCTGATGTGCCTCTGCAGCAGGGTTGTTTTACTTAGACTTTTGTATAATTATAGATAAATTACAGAATGGGGTTTTTGACTTTCAATGTCTCCCCCCTCACTGGTTCGCTCCCCATCTTTTTTTCTGTCTTAAATCTGTGATGGGTGTTCTTAATTCTTAAACCCTTAAGCAAAGTAGTACTGGGGCAGAGTATGAACTGTTAGGTATATCACCTCAAATGGATAAGTTGAAAACAAAAGTATGACTGCAGGACAAGATTTTTTGTTTGTTTTTTTTAAGACAAACATTTGTGAAAGAACTTGGATAGCATGGTTGTGATGAGAACAAAGGCTTCACGATGTAATACAAACCTAATCTCATGCTTTAAAATGACCTCAGAAGAAAGTCAATGCCTTGAACTCTTCTCTGGCATGTGTCTTTTATCTGCTCAGTGGGTTGTAGGTCTTTGTCTTTCAGCAGCAGTAAGACAAAAGTTGAGGGAAATTAAATGTGATAGAACATTTACTAGTTTGGTAACATGATGGTAATACTGATGCAACAACCAGGAAATGCCCTATAATTACCAGAGTAATATCCAGGTAATATCCAGGTAGTAACACTGGGGGCATCATGGTAACATCTAACTAGAACTTAAGTTGCAGGGTAATAAGTGGCCTGGAACCCACAGAAATAGCAGAGAAACTAATTCAAAATTGCATGACACTATTTGGTATAAACATGGTAATAATGTTGTAAATATGTGGTAACCGAGAAATAGCTACAAAAGGCAAGGCAAGTTTATTTGTACAGCACATTTTCCATCTAAAACAACTCTATGGTTAACATATAACATTAAAGACATTACAAATGGTGCAAAGAAAGCATTAAAAAGTAGTAAACGGGAGTGACAAATGTCCTAATAAAATCATAAACTGAATTGATTAAAAGCAGAATAAGTTAAAAGTAACTGTTAAAAATGCATGCATTATCAGTATGTGCCTAAAAGTGTATACATTAGGTGAAAGTTTAATCTGCCCTGGCTGTTTGTCACACTTGTTTGCAACATAACAGCTAATTTCCCAATAAACCTACTAATAGTTAGGCAATTTCTATACAATATATACGAGGCAAGTCTGCCAAGTGGTCAATGATATGCTTCAATTATATCATATTATGTTAAACCAGACATCAACATGTATAACAATAACCTGGAAACATTGGCTGTAGTTTCTATGTAATAACAATTAATCAGGCTATAAAATGATCACATATGCTCTTGCTCATTCCTAAATATCTTCCTGTATCCCTCAAAATGAGTATTTACTCCTGTAGCTGGTGAACAAGAAACTCAGGTGGTTAGGCCTTCAATAATTACTCAGAACAGTACTTCATCTGAAATATTTCTGCATTTCATAATTTAATCTACAAGAAAATTCTAACTTCTTACACTCCTCCTGCCTCGCCCCTCTGGGGTTGCTTCAGCATATTTCACCAACGCATCCCCCCACGCATGCAGATGTGGGCAGCATGGAACTGGACTAAAACACGTTCAGTTTGGTGCAGACTGGGTGTTGCATGTTTAAGAAAATAGAAACTGTGTTTGATGGCTAGGTATCAAACTTTGAGGCCCCCCTCCCTGTAAACCCTCCTTTACGAAAGTTTCTAAAGATTGTTAATAACCCATGCCTTCTAAACAAACTTTTCATTTTTTATGGCTGTACAATAAAATCACTGCCGTTCTTTCAAATGCAATTCTACTGAAATACTAAAATCAGTTCTGAGCACCCCAAATATGGAATTTTTCAAGGGGGGCGGGGGTTCACTTCTCCAGGGCTTCTCCCCAGGAGAACAGGAATATTCTTGGTCAATTAACCCATCTTAAATGTATCCTAAAGGTATTCTGAAATCATTGAAGTTCTTGAAAAGTTTACTAGCTAATACAGTTTAAAAGCACTGAGTGACACAGCTAAACATTTCAACAGGTGCTACCAAAGCTAATGGGCTAATTAGCTACACATTTTATACACTTCTGAAACTGTTAAATAAAACCCAGAGGGGTATTTACCACCAGTCTTGTAACGCCCTTTACCAAGCGTTCAACTCCGCATCCACTGTGGCAATGTACAACCCGCTTATTCCTGGACAGTTTCATTTATTTCCACATTTTAATATCTCTTTTTTTCAGCTTTTCTTTGTTCCACCAATTCTTGAGTTAATTATGAATCATTTGTTAATAATGTTTCACAAAGGGATTCTGTAATTAAATCAAATTCAGTTCTATTAATTTATAAAAGAATCTTAATTTCCCCCATGTATATTATATCCTTTCATTACTGAACATCATTCCTAGAGCAGTCACCCATGAGTAGTTGACAGTGACAGCTGATTGATAAATTCCCATTTCGGCCAGACATAGGTACATCAAAGCAGTGTGCCATGTTGTGCAGGAGCTCACTCCAAATAATTGAATTCGGAAATCAAAAATGATTTAAAAGCATGTCTGAATCACAGCTTGAACCATGACATCTAGATTTTTGGCATGTCACCTTCTTTTCCTTTGCACACATTATAACTATTCTTGGGGAAAAAAAGATTTTAAAAAATGTATGTCAGTATATATCAGATACAAATACAACCATTTCAATGCTATCCTTTGTTGTCATTGCAAAATTCAGCAGTATAGTGCAATGAAATGATGTAATGATGATAATGATTAATGATTTTTTGACAATTTTAGCAAATGAATATGACTGGCGCATGCTGTGTGAAACCTTCAGTCTGTGCACTACAACTTATGGAGCAATGGATCATGCTTGGTTCATGATCCGCAGGAAACACTCTCCACAGTTGGGTACACACGTGAGCCGCGGAAGTTGTGAGCGAAACAAGCATGACTGGCAGAATGCTCACTCGCTGCTGCTGTTATTTGCTCTTAGAAATCCAGGTAAAAATGGATGTGGATCATCAAAATGTTGATGTTTGCTGTGCGGACTTTTTACATCGTAAAAGGAGTTGGAGGTGAGCAAACTAAGTATTTTTAGTTATGAGTTCATCAGCTCTTGACTAGCAAGCTATTAAACCATCCACTCAGCTGTTTCATGTTGTCTTCGTAGACTGATGCCATTCCCTGTGTCCCAGCTCCTTTTTTCTTATGACATTTGGTGATGTGTGTATTTTAGTCGGGTGGGTAAACCGTACATACAACTGGATTCACTGTGATGATGTAAACACCGGACATACTACGACTGCTGCCCTCTAAAACCAACAGCTTTCTGCACCAACTTGTCATGCCAACAGCCCGCAACAAGTGCTGACTATGCGCAACTGGAAATCAAGGGGAAAATC
The DNA here is from genome assembly GCA_036024015.1 of Craterocephalus amniculus. Taxonomy (NCBI): domain Eukaryota; kingdom Metazoa; phylum Chordata; class Actinopteri; order Atheriniformes; family Atherinidae; genus Craterocephalus; species Craterocephalus amniculus. Next base: position 6,693 of record JAVQJG010128871.1, on the reverse strand, counting down.
TGGCAAAGAGGTCTGTTCTCAACATTTATTGGCAGAATTTCTAGGCGTAGCCGATGTATTGAGGGAATCCGATTCAGTGGCCTCAGGATTGAGTCTCTGCTTTTTGCATATGATGTGGTTCTGTTGGCTTCATCGGGCCATGATCTCCATCTCTCACTGGAGAGATCTAAAGCCAAGTTAGAAATGGTCAGGATGAGAATCAGAATCTCCAAATCAGAGAACATGGTCCTCAGTTGGAAAAAGGTGGAGTGACGTCTCTGGGTTAGGGTTGAGGTCCTGCCCCAAGCGGAGGAGTTCAAGTATCTCGGGGTCTTGTTCACGAGTGAGAAAAGGATGGAGCAGGAGACTGATAGGCAGATTGGTCCGGCGTCTGCAGTGCAGACTCTGCATCAGTCCGTTGTGGTGAAAAAAGAGCTAAGCCTAAAGGCAAAGCTCTTGATTTACCATTGATCTATGTTCCTACCCTCACCTATGGTCACAAGCTCTGGGAATGACCAAAAGACCAAGATCTTGAATACATGCAGGTAGGATGAGTTTCCTCCACAGGGTGACCGGGTTGTCCCTTAGAGGTAGGATAAGAAGCTCGCTCATTTAGGCGGAGCCGCTGCTCCTCCAAAGCAAGAGGAGCCACATGATGTGGCTTTTGCATTTGGTTTGGATGCTTCCCTAGAGAGGTATTTCATGCACATCCCGCAGGAGGAGACCTTGGGCAGGCTTAGGACACGCTGGAGGGATTACATCTCTTGGCTGGTCTTAGGGGAGCACCTCGAGATCACTCCAGATGGGCTAACTGATGCGGCCGGGGAGGAAATCCTGGGCTTCCCTGCAGGGAGTTAAATTTATCTTGTCCTTTTGCGCTTTTTGGTGATCCGATCCGTTATTCAAAAACCCTGATCCGTTTCACCACTAACTGCAACAGAGAGGTTGACAGTGCTGAACACTCCCAACAATGAAACCAAATTGAAGCCAATCAATATCATGTTAAGTTATGTTAATTAGTTATGTTAAGTTTGTAACTACAACTGCAAGGCTGTCAGTATTCCAGTTCAGGAAGCTGGAACCTGTCCCAGCAATTAGCAGGCGAAAGGCAGGGTACGCCCTGCACAGGCTGCCTGTCCATTGCATGGGCCCAGCTTTCCATCAGGAAAGGTTAGATGCAAATGGGAATTATAAGATCTAATGTGTGTAGAAGTATTGCAACTTGCAACGTTGCATTAAGTGGAAATAAACTGAAGGGGGATGAGGAGAAAAAAAGACTTTCCCGCAGCTTGACTGCTGATTGATTGAATGATTATATACTGCATGGACAATAAGGAAAACAACTGAGCACTAAGGGTTATTACTTCATTTTCTAGATTTTTTAATAAATATGACTTTAAAGAAACCTATTAGAGAACCCATAAATGAAGTATTAGGCCATGGTAAGCTACTTATTTAGAGAGTATAAATATATACTATTATATTAATACAGGCAGTAAGTCTGTGTACACTTTGAAAAGCTCCTTTATTGTACATAATATTGCATAATTATGAATACCAAAAATATGTGAACATTTGTTTCGGATGAGACCAAAAGGTTATGTAAACATAGACGTATTTCCTAGAAGGTCAAACATTTCACAACAGTTATTACAACACACATTATGTTCTGTTTACCTTGTGTTCATCATGGTTCTTCATTACGGTTGTTGTGATTAAAGTTTGCCTCTGTTGGCATACCTCTCAACAGGGGGTGGGGAAAAAAGAGGTAAAACATAGCAAAGAAGGAAGGGGAGGGACCTGTCACATTTTCAAACCGAGTCCATCATTTTACCGGCTCTACTGTAATATGTTTTGGGGTTAAATAAATACTAAAATATACACAGCTTTAGCATAAACTGCATCATAGCCATGCTGTTTACTGAGTGGCAGTACTATGATTTGAAATGCATAGATCTCAAGTCAATCTAAAAGTAAATGTAAAACTGTATCTGCAATTACTTACAACTGGGGCAGTAGATGATCTTAAATCGACATGGGCACTTAGGTTCTTCTCCAGTGTACAATTAGCAGAGCAAGTGTTAGTAGTGCATGTCAGTGCAGACTGCTATTGACATCAACACAGCAGGATATTAAATTTACTCCTTCAAAAGGCCCATGAAGGGTGCTTGTTGACTGACTAGAGAAGATTAAAAATAGAAAGAACACAAAACGAAAACTAGCAATTCAGTCTCAATATCAGGCTCTCTCTCATCCCACCACAAGTACTAACACATTTTCCAATTTAAAAATGTTTTGTACATCTTGTATTTGTGGTGATAACTATCAGCTGGTGTTCATATCAGTGAGACTCCTGCAGTTTACAGTATATACTTGGGATAATTTCAAAACAATAATTGAAAGAAATTACTGAACTCTCTTCCGTCTCATGTGCGCATCTTTTTTTTAAAACCTAGTTGTCTCAACCAGCTGTAAGCCCTCTCAGTTTAAAATAGCAGGAGGGAACTCTGATGGTGAAACCAAGCAGCAAACTGCCCTTCTGTTAACCAGTTAGTCAGAAAGGAATGGTTTATCAAATCAACCCATAACCCTTGTCAGAGAATAAGTTTTATCCAGAAATGCTTTGTCTATGTGTGTGTATGTGTTATATAGACATACACATGGCAATAACCTTGGACAGATATGTCCATAACCCATGTTTATATCCCCAGTAGTGGTTATTAGGGGATCAGATATAATCTCTAATGTCATTATTTCATGTATAGAATAGGAGAATACAATAACTCTTGCGTAAATATTCCCTTCTCTAGAATTTTAAATGGAAATTCAAACATGCTTTTATTACAATGTGGCTGATGGAAGTCATAGCTTTTTCCACCACTTCACAGGGTAGCATCACTGCAGTTTATCCACAAAAACACTGCAGCAGTCACAGGCTGTTATTTACAATTATACATTTTAATGAGAAATGTAATCAAATAACACTGAAATTGAGCGTAATACAAAACATGATACAAAACATTCCATACTTACAGGATTGATTTCAGTTATTTGAATGGTTGTAATTTTGGAATTTGACAGATGACCGGATGCTGCTGATTGTGTTGTTTACAGGTCAGCACCCAGTCAGGCTGGTATTTGGGAATGCTGCCTGGCAGGTGCGGTCCTGTTCGCTGGCAAAACACAGACATGGCAACAGAACACAGAGTGCCAAAGCCGATTAACAGTATGCAGCTTCTTCTTGCCCTCAAATGTAAAGAGTGCCATAGTTACTCCTGCTATTATGTCAGTGAGGAGAATATGAGTTTGTAAAACAAAATAAAGGTGAGAACGTGCAATTGCTGCAATATTTGATTTTCTAAAGATAAAATAACATCGGACGATCTCTCTTCCTTTGAGATGACTGCATTCGATGAGGAGCTGGTGTACTGACTGGTCCGGATGGAAAAAAGTAATTTACTTTAATCTGACAGTCGGCTTATAGTCTGATGTGACTGATGGCTGTCTTCTCAAAATAAATTCAGGAAACCCGTCATGCATAAGCCTGTTTATACAAACACGAGCAGAGTATCAGGGGAAAGCATAAAATACTGAAAGACTGAAAGAGTTATATTGGTTTAATATACATTTAAGCCATGTATTTAGTTGCAGCATTGTGTAAGGTTACATCATTTAACAGTCTTGAGCATATTAATCTTCAGAAGCACAGTTAACTCCTGTAAAGGGTTGCGTAACTCTTAAAACCCCTAACATCCCTACAGCATGCTGACAACCTTATTAATAGTGCATATGACAGCACCTAGCTCTGAGCCTTTGCTTATGAGTCAGGTCAGGCTCAGGTCAGCACTGAAATTTGCAGCCGCAAGGCACCTCTGTGGGACTCTGAAGTACACCACAGAGACAAACTGGCAATTAAAAAACAAAACCCTATTGTACTGTTAGAAGTATCCATTTTGTTAACAGCTTTTTCTGTCAGGATTAATCTTTAACAGTACGAATGATTACATAACAAACGTAATCACCTGGATCTCAATATTTTTAGCAGTCATAACAGTGATTTATCACATGAATATATAAACCATCACTGTGGTAAGAGCAGAGAGGGAACATATATCTTTGTAATATCACCTAAAATTCAAAAGATATATTAACAACATCCATATTTATAGAATTGAATTTGAATTGTAGGTGTTAGTTTTTCACTTTTGGACAGTTTAGATGTAGTATGTTGAAAAAATGGCCCCAGCATAAATAATCCCCTCCAGCAAAAGTCAGTACAACTTTTCCCCCTACTATTCAGATCTTAAACAATATTCCAATAATTTTTGATGACAGATGAATCACTAAATTCTAGTTAAATGTGTTTATTTTGTTCAGAGCAAAGCCAGATTATCCAGTGGCCAATATGGGAGCTCACATTCACAGGAAGGAAAAACATCTTTTGATCAGGGGCTCCGCTTGTTCAGATATATGGCACATGCCCCTCAGCCAGAAGGGGGTTCCAGTTGTCTGATCAACAATGAATCACTACAAAGGGACAATGCGGAGAGCTTGAAACAGTGGTCACCCTCCCCCCCTATAGGAGCCCTTCTCGGTTTTGCTGCGAGTGCTGGTGCTGTTAAGTAAGCAAACTGATGAGAGCGATTTTCTAAAAGTTAAGAGAAGTTTTCTTTCAATGAGAAAAGAAAGAATACACTGTAAGAGCGAAAGAGACCAAGACAGTGGTACATGGCGCAGATAATACAAAAGTTAATTTAGGATCTCTCCTGAGCTAGTCTGTCCTTTTCAGTTCCTGCACTCTTACTGTAGAAAAAAGTGCAAACTATAACCGTTTTAGGTTCCTTGGCTTGTCCTTATATGGGAATCCTTATTGATGCCTGTTAGAAGGGTTTGTAAGGGTTTTATCTGAAACCTGGGTTCTGACTGGAACCCATGATAAAAGGTTACACCCAAAACCATCAATACTAGGTTCTAGCCAGAACCACTTATAGTCAGGGAGCCAGAGTCTCAAAAACTCAATAAAATGAGTTGGACCTGACATTGTCTGTCATACTTTTTATGTGTGTTTTTTCTGTTACCTTTGTGACCAATATATAAAATATTGTGGCCATTTTAGTGCATGCATCTTTGATTTTTGTATCAGATAAATGTGAACAATCATCAGTGGGTTGGATAGGCTAACAATAAATGTATTCAATATACTCATAACACATGTGCTGACAATATATAATAAGAAAATAACAAGAAAATAAGCCTTAAACTCATTTCTACGTTTCTTTGCATCAATTTAATGCAAAAAACGAGACTTTTTCTCATTATCTGTGGACATCTGTGATGGTGTCACAGTGGTCAGTGACAACAAACTTTAGATGATACAGGTAGGCCCAACCCAGCGTGTGATGTTAGTTAACTGGAGGACCATGCCAAAGTTCAAATATTGCCATTCTGATGATTCCTGATCCCAAAGGTTTCCCTGTAGCAGCAACATTCATTCTCTTCTCATGTACCTTGTTAGCTTTATCTACTTTAGCTCATTTCTGTGGTTTCTCAAACAAAAATAACTCACAGAAGTGAAGACTTCCTATTTTTTTAAACTCATGAAAAAGGACTGGAGCTATTGGCTGCAGCAAGAAGAACATAGGGTGAAAAAATAGCCTAAATTAACAAGATTTCCACTGAGAACTCTTTTATATCCCAAGGGTTTCATCCAGATCCCACGCAAGAATTCCACTGAGAACCCTTTTATGTATGAATGGTTTTATCTACAACCCACTTACATGTATTTTATGATGATTTCACCAGTAATCTTCTTATCTTTCAATAGTTATAGAAATAAATGCTGCAACATATCAAGCAAAGTTATTCAATATCATACACATTATATGCACTAGACAGTAAGAACAGAGGAAAAACAGTACACAACAGTAGAAAAAACATTCAACTCCACTCAAAATTTTTTTTTTAAATTATAAAATCTTGACACAATAAGGAGGGCATACTCTTTGAGAAGAGGTTATCATGTGGGGAATAAAAGTGAACATAGGTCAGCAATGTTACAGACAAGCCAGGCACATCAAAATGTCCATGACAGGTGTAAGAATATAATCTCCAGCATTAGTGACATAGAAAGGAAAGACAGAAAAGTCAGTTAGTAGCACATAATCTTTTGTCCAAAGTCTAAAACTCATCTGCAAGATACAAAATACATACATGTACCAAAATGCATAAAATAAATGAGAATATCAAGGTCTACATTTACCCATGAAAGTCACTAGCTAGTCATGCTTGAGGAAATGATAGAGTAGATTTAACTTACATTGGGCTTGTTTGACATTGTCTATCTGCAGGGCAACCCGTCTGGAAGAAAGGGATTGTGGTCCCGGAGTATCGCGTGCTAAGAGCGTGCTCAGTGCTTTTTTTTTTTGCTTTTTTTTTTTTTCTGTGTGTGTGCGTGTGTGGAGTGTGCACGTGTGTGTGAGTACACAACAAGTCCCCAACAAGTCCCTTGTAAAATTAAAACATGCAATTCGCTATGAGAGAACCATGGTATGGTAAGTGCATTGAGCAGTTAGTCCTGGGTCAGGTTGGACACTTTGGCGCTGAGTTATGACGAGCGCAGAACTGCTGCGCTATTCCATATTTGCTGCGCTGTTTTGCTCCGGTCATGTTTCTATGATTAGCGCCATATCTATTAAGATTGCTCCTGTTATTTAT
>JAVQJG010128865.1:0-27541 GCA_036024015.1 Craterocephalus amniculus | reverse complement strand
TGATAAGTTAGCACTGTTAATGGTACTTGCAATGAATATGTCAGGGCTCATCCGACACATCATTGAAGATTTATAACATATTTGTGGTGGAAAATAAGTATTTTTAATGTTTCAAACTCAGCAAATGAGTTTAACTTATTAATGTTAATGTTTTAACTTAACAGCAAATGTCATGTCATTGCTGGATTGCCCAACGTAATCTGTTTTAGACTGAACAGGCGTGCTTCAAAACACCTTCCCTAACCCATTCCACCTTCTAAACAATATCAACGTGCAAATCATATCAGATGTATAATATAACCGGCTAAATGTTGCTGTTGATGGCCAGGGGAAAGGGTGACCCCTCTGTGCTGCAAAATTGTGAAGATGTGACCATGGAGATCTGCTTACAGGGAAAACAATAAATATGCAATCATGCTTTCAACATGTTCACATGCAAAATAACAGTTGTAGACCGAATTACATTTTTTAAAATTATATACTTTTAAGAACAATTGTATTAATTGGTTGTATTCTGGATGTCCATCTTCCTGGACTAGCTGAGGTGGACAGGACAGGAAAGGGGGATCAACCGGTACCATTACTCTAAACCAAGGATACCCACTGAGAAAGAAAAAAAGAATCATTGGTGAATAACAAAAAGGTCAGATATGTTTACATGGAGAATACAGAGAGAACAGTGGAGGTGTGCACTGCAATGCATCATGGGACATCCTCCAGCCTCATACTAAAGGACTGATTGAGCCAACAAGCCATTCCTTTATACAAGCTTGGTCAAAAAGGAAAGTTTGAAGCCGATTCTTAAAGGTAGAGAGGATGTCTACTTCCTGAAGCCAAACTGGGAGCTGCTTCCACAGAGAGGGGAATGATAACTGAAGCTTCTGCCTCCCATTCTACGTTTAGAACCAGTAGCAACTACCAGTTAACCTGCAGTCAGAGAGTAAAGTGCTCGGTTAGGAAAATCTGGAACTAGACCCTCATGTGATGGAGCCTGGTCAGTGAGAGCTTTGTATGAGGAGAGTGTACTGAATGTAATAAAATGTCATTAGTGAATCATCCAAAGAGGAGCCGATTCTTTAGAAAATGGTAGGTGTAGTGGTGCAGACCAGAGTAACAGCAAAGACAAGAAGAGTCTGATTTATATCACAAGTGTGTCAGGAAAAAGTGGAGAAATGATCAAATCTAAACCAGGGGTGTAAACATATGGCCCAGGGGCCAAAACTGGCCCTCCAGAAGATCCAGTCTGGTCCATTGGATTCATTTTGTAAATGTGAAAATGCCTGAATACAACAACTTAAATTTCTAATGATGTTCATGTGCTGCAGAATGTTATATATCTAAATATAAAACATTTCCAAGGAGGATAACTTGTTCTTTCTTTTCTGTCTGTCTTAGTTAATAAACATGACTTAACTTTGTATGACGCGGTGAGTCAGGTCACATGGTCAGGAGAACTACACACATGGATAAATGTAAGTATGTATGCATGTTTGTACATTTAAAATAACTTCTAGCTCTGTACAAGTTATAAGGAGAAATTCTGGATTTTTACTTCCAGACACCTGCGACTAAATGTTTTGATTTTCTGCATCCATTGTGATGTAAATGTTGTAATGCACATGCATGACAAAATGAGGCAAAATATGGTTAAAGTTGTGTTTATTATTCTCATGAAATTTCAGTTCATTCACCATGTTCTCATTAAATCTAAACATCTTGTACTGATTTCCACTAAAATAATGTGGGGAAACTTGTAGCTTTTGTTATTTATGTGTTATGTTGTTGTTTTTGTACTGGTCTGGCTCACTAGGGTTCAAACCGTGCTGGCCCGTATTTATACCAGTATTTTACGGTCACAGGGACTGCACATGGAAACTAGCTAGAAAGCTATAAACTGGTGCAGAGGATCTTAGATTGGTCTAAATTTCATGTTTTACTGCACATGGTCCCTGACATAAACAATAAAAAATAAAATAAGTCACATCATTTAAAGGTTTGATAAACATATTAAACAGTAACTTTACTTTCTTTTTACAAAAATGCATACAAATTAGGGTTTTCTTAAAAAGACGAACAATGCTGGTAAAAATACAAACAAACCATTTGTAGTAGAAGCTCTAAGTCAGTCCTCGAGGGCCATGTTTTACAGAGAGCCAGGCTTGCCCTCCCAGGTTCTCACATATATACATTTATATTGCATTAATTGTGCATTTTCCACAGAACTAATATACAGTAATAATTTGGGAACTCTAGGTAAATTACTGCATTAATGATTGCCCACGTGCATTCCTAACTTTGCTTCTTCTGGCCAGTGAAAATCCAGCCATCGCTCCATATTTTATCATTAAGACATTCCACTTTTTTGTCTACGCTCCACTAAAAACGATTTATTTGAATAATGCTCCACCATGTTCTGCTTAATAATGACCGAGCATTCATTATCCTCACTGCACACAAATATGGAGACGTTCTGTCGCTCGTTGTTTGTCAGAGCTCAAAACGCTCCCGTTGGTTGTTACAAGCAAGCCACTGTCAGATGTAGCAACAAAGCTCTTGTTTCATGTGGGCTTTGCCTGACCTCAGTGATCTCTGCCATGCAAACTACACAATTAGTTTGCATGTTCGTGATTGCATGCAAATGCAATAACTGCTATTTCACCTCTGATTCTGCTCTCATAGCTGTATCACTGTGTTGTCACTATAATACCGACATTGTTGCTCTTATCTCTTGTAAAACTGAATCCGATGGATGAATGATACAATAAATAATTCATCCTTATAAGATGGGGCAATGAAAATATTTAAAAGAAGTTCCTTTTTAGAGACCGAAAAGAGACTTTACAGAGAAATGGAGTCATTCATTCTGACTCCTATCTCTCCTCGGATTAATTCATACTTCACTGCGACTGATTACATTGTGCTTCAAGCTGTGAATGTGCTTTTTTTTTCACAGTGCATGAAGAAAGCATAAACAGCACTTTGCAGATCAAGCACAATGATAAAAACCAGAAGATTTGAGCTATTTTGGAGTCTTACCCATGCATCCCCTCGTCTCAAAGTTGCAGGGCAGAGTGAGAAAGGTAATCTCATTTGTAATGTGTGACAGCTTATTTGGGAGTTTGTACACTGGCATCTCTTTTAATGGGCCCGGCAGTGATGCTTCCTCCGCTCTTAAAGCTGATTTCACAAAGACACCCTGGAACAGTTTAGATGACACACTGCCATCGCCTGTGAACTCAAGTTATCAATCAAGCACCAATTAACATGCTCGGCTAGAAGGAATCAGGGGCTCTTTGATGTTTGGCGGTAAGGGAGGGGAGCTAAGCATGTCGTTGACATGACGGGCCTCAATATTATCCATAACGTGAAAAGAAGGATGCTCACAGGCAGAGTCCAGCATACCAGATAATTCCCTCTGTTACTATTTTTTGTCTTTGTTTTTCATTGACTGATTTCGGTGCAGACTCCTTCCGTGAACTCAAACGAACTTGTCAAATTTTAGTATTTAAATTGTTCCAGCATCGGATATCCTGTTTTATTTGCTGGTTTGAACAATGTCTTCTCGCCCACACCACTTCCTCTGAAATAGGTGAACCTCAAACGCAGCAGCGAGCGCAGCAGCTGCACGGTCGGCGTGCACTTCCTGAAAAAAGCACGAGTGAAAGGATCTGTTTTGCACCTATGTGCTAAATAAGAAAACAAGCAACCGGTTGTCTTCCAAAAGCTGCTCTTTTGGTTTCGATAAGGCCCAGTTTTCAGGAATCAAAGGCTTGATGATATCATGCAGGTTACATCCGAACAAGTGAAACCGAGACGAACGAAGGGATGCCTGTGTATATTTGTAGATAATGTAATTTAGTTTCTGACTGTTATCAGTATGAGTAGGCAGGCAAGTCAAGGTGCTCTGCACAAAAACAACACTAAGATATTTGCAGAGAGGAAGAAAAAGAAGGAAAATCAACACAAATCTGTGTCTCAGAACCATGTATGTTGTGTTAATTAGAGCTGAGATAGCAGAGTTTAGTCTTCAAGCGCAACCACATTACAGAGAGTCATGCTAAATGAGAAAAAACAAAAGTAGGAGACAGGCAGCCTCGCTACAAAAACAATGTCCCAAAGCTACTAATCAAACAACTCCTGATCTAGATCTAAACCTCAGATTGCACTAATGAATTCTAATTCCTATGTTTTAGCATGTAAATATGTATTAAAGAGGTAGACAGAGACAATCCCTGCCTACAGCTAAGGTTTTAGCATAAATGATTCGCACTTGTGAGCTTCATGCTGCACCTTTGAAGCCTTTTTGAAGCAGCAGGATTTTGCAGTAATATCCTGAAATCTTCCTTTTTTTGTGGATTTGCCATTTAATGTGGCTTTTTTCCCCTAAGCATTATCAACTGTCTTACCTCTGAGGGAAATGCTTTCAGCGGGCTGGCTTCCTCGCCAACAACTGAGTAGTTCAGCTCTTTGTCTGGCTGATAATTATCAACCAAAAACCTGGACGACACACATCACTGTCAGGACGGGCTGCTCATCACAGCTGCAGTAAGAAAACTTCAAAATGGGACTCAGTTTTTTTTTTAAATCAAAGCCAATTAAGGAGAGCTGCGTTTTGAGTCCAGTCAAATTTAAGAGGCCTGAATTTTAGAGAAAATGACTTTTTTGCCAGTTAAAGCAAGTAATCTTTTTAACTATCAATTATTTATTTATTGTTTTTAATTTCCATGAGACAGAGTTAACCCATGTTTTGGACATTATGTCTTTTCACAAACAAACATCACCCCTCCAAGTACCTACATGTAACACACACCATTGGAAAGCTAAGATTTTTTAGATGTGAAAGATGTGCACTATTGCAGGCTACAATTACAGTATCACTGTTGATTCAGTAAACATTTACAGGGACTTGGAAATTTAGAATATGCTGGAAAAGCTGCTGGAAAAGTTGTTTTATTCAGGCTATGCAACATAAAAGGTAAATTAAAACATTTTATGTTGTACATAATTTGAGGTTTTCTGAAGCTGCAAATCCTAATCAGCAAAAAACAAACAAATGAAAGCTGAAATATATTGATTTGCATGCTAAATGGTTTGTTATGTGGGTGGTATGGCATTCAAGATGGTGACATGGTCATCTCATAAATACGTGTATTGACAAGAATTTGGAGATACAATACATCACAACACAGGGGAAATGATATGATATATCACAATACTATTGGTATGATGATAAATTGTCATTTTCCTTCTATCAGAATTTCATTGTAGAAGTTGAATCTAAAAGTATATAAAATGTAGCACTGAAGCCAGTAGCAGATGATACTGCAACAAAAACAAAGGGGTTAATTTTCATTATTTGTTTTCTTAAACCTGCTGCTGTCTATGAGTTGTTACTGTGACGTCTGCAGATCATGCACTAATAACAAGCAAAAGTTGCCAGGTGCACAAGTGACATGTCCTCATTATTTTAAACCAAAATACACAGAGAAGGAAAGGCCATGGAACAAGTAAGTAGAAGAGAATGAAAAGCCTGGAAAAGTCAAACAAATGTTCAAAGCAGCAGCTCCTATAATGTCCTCCAGCTCTAAGAAGTTTCAGAAGGTTCTTTAAACTGAATGCAGAAGTCTTAAAAACACTTTGTTGTCTGATACATAAAGACAGTGAGCAAACCAACTCCGTCAGATCAAAACCCACACTGATGTTTGTGTTGTGTCAAGCTGCAAACATGTAGGAATGTTATGGAGGCATTCCTAAAATCTGGGGCCTGTTCTCAGACTGCACTCCACCTGCAAAAACAGGCTGTTGGAACAACAGCATGCAACAATTAAAATAAGACTATCAGCCATATCTTTTCAGAAAAAGCCTATTTAAAGTTAATTTACCCATTTTTTGTCAACAAGTAGACTCCATTGGTCTTTTATATTCTAAAATAGAGTAAATAAAATAGATTTCACTGTAAAATAGTAACAGAATGGAAAATCACGCAAAATTGGTGTAACTAGCAAGAAATGTGAGAATATACTATTATTGTCAATCCTCTGGATTAGCATAGATTTTTAGCTTACCTGGATAAATCAGCTAAACACTGTCAGAAACATCAACACAGTTTCACAGAAGTTACCGAAAGCTTTGGTCAGCTTGATTGATTGTTTTATTTCTACAGGCAAACATTCTCTGACAGCCTAAATGCATTCTGTCAAACATCAATAAAGTAAGTGATTATGAGCTGTAACAGATCCAAACGTCCGTGTCTGGAAGCTGAAGGGACGGCTGCCAACAGGAGATCCAGTTGTCACCAGTCTGTGGTGCTCTTTGAGGTTTAAGCCTCCTTTCTGCGCAAACACACATGCATACAAACTGAGCCTCTTGTCTATTATCTGTGTCCTTTGAGTGCATGATTCAGTCTGTTTTCAGGGAACTGGTATATCCCACATCTCTTTTATGACTGTGTTAGGACTGTGATTAAAAAAAAACAAAACCTGAGACATGGGTCACATGTGGGCAGAAAATAAGGTTTGGGCCATTTTTACCTGTAGTGTGAACGTAGCGGGAGAAATGTTGACTTTTCTCTGATACCTCATTGAGCCATCTTAAAGACCTATTACGTAACTTTCCGACCTTAAACTCCTCATTCCCCGACTCGCTTGATGACACATCACAAGGCTTAAAATCTGACACCATACAACATTTCCATCTGGGACAACGCGCAATTTGCAGATGAATTTCACTTTAGACACTGTGTCACATACTAGCAAGGGGATAAAAGCACTGACTCTTCTGAACGTGCACGTGGCTGATTCAGCAAAAAAAACACAATCAGAGAAAAAGAAGAAAATAAAGACACAGAACAAGAGACAAGAGTTAAAATAAGACTGACTTTTACAGTCTGGAGAGAGCTCAGAGAACAAGCTGAATGAAGATGGATGCTGGATTAGCAGTCGGTATCGTATCTCTGAGAAATGGCGACAGTTCTGTAGCACGTCTTTAAGGAAAACAGTTTTATAACTAGATTTTTTGCAGTGGGAGATGGTTGTGGGTGAAAATCCCAGTAAATACTCAGACTAACAACCAAAAATCTCCTTTCTTCCTTATCCTGATGCTCAGGTTGAACTTCATCAGGTCTGCTTCACCACGTTGGTATGACTGGATGTGTTGAGTTGCTGCCTTGTTAAGTGACCTTGATGTGCTTTACTGGCCAAGTGCATGAATCCTCAGCATCTTGGAGACAGACAGAGCACACTTTGGACAACATGTAGAAACTCTGAAAATGTGATTTTGATGAACCTACTGATGCATTCACACAAAGAAAACGGCAGCAGATGGACCTTCCTGCTGCATGCTGCTGAACGGATTACGCTCTGAGAAACACAGCGTGGCAGTGTTAGCGATGACTCCGACCATGTCACTCCCCTAAAGTATGTTTCCTCTTCACTCTATAAATGCCAACTGATGCAAAGCTCCACATTTGGCTCTCGTGACCTTTATTACAGCTGATAGCGGTGGCCATGGACACCGCGGGAGCTCCACGTTGGAACAACAAAGGCTAGTAGTGGGTTAGATTACAGATCTGTGTGATGGCAGGTAAGTGAAAATGACAAGTGAGTATTATCCCTCACTGATGTGATAATTACCTGCCTGAGAAAGGTTACCTTCCAAACAGACGGCCGTAAACGCACCCATGCAACCCGCAGGTTGTTTATGGATGATCTGCTACTTCCCATCTACAAGTGCTGAAAACAGCCTCACATTTGGTCCTGGACTACTTTTCAGTTAAATGTTTTTCTTAGGAGTTCTTTTAAGTCTCCTTTAACACCGTCAATCAAGGCAAGGCTACATGATATCTTTCATCTTCTGAAACTGGAAAAAAATGTAACTTACACTTAGAGGTTCTACTGACAGGTTTTTTAAACACTGGAAACCATTACTCAACTATTTTGTCAAGATCCCAACTTACGATCTATCTCTGCAGGTGTTGGCCTTTAACTGTCACACTACTGGATAATCCTTCCCCCAGTTACCAAAAGCCATTTTGCTTTCAAACAACTTACTAAGGTTTATATGCCAAGGAGACTACAAAGCATCCAGCCACGTTTATTTATATTTTAATAATAAATATTCAATTATTTTTATTGTTACGGTCATCACTGTCACTATTTATTTATGTTTCCTAATATAGCCTAATTAACGTAATAATTTTGTTGGAATAATTATGCCTCTGGCATCAATCTGATCATTTTTGTTTTTCTTCTTGTTTTTTTTTTGTTGTTTTTGTACTTGTATCAATGACTGTGTAATAACTATGCCACCTGTAACATTATGAACTAGACTGAAGCATCTACACATCTTTTGATTCAGAGGCTAGTAGGTCAGGAGAGGGAGGGAGGAGGGAGGGATTGATGGAGTGGTTCATTTACAACAGTGTTGTTTAAAAAAACAAACAAAGGATGTACCTGATGTCGTAAATGTCCATCTGAATTGCACTTTCCCAAATAAAATTTAAATTAAAATTTTTTTTTCTTGGAAACAGAAGTAGGTGATTAATGCATCTGCAGGAAAGGTGTCAGTGAACTTGTTTCAGAAATACCCGTGAGGAATGTTGTCCAAATAAGTTGCACATTTGTCTGAATTAAAACAAACAAAGCAAAGAAATGTAAATGAAAAGAAGCAACATGAAATAAGCTAATGTTTGCATCTGGAAGGTTGCAGAAAAGAAAAAAAAGTCTCTGTTTTTAAAAATTTCAGATGATCCCTCTTTTGTGCACTTGATGCAGGCCAAAATTATATCAGATGACAGCATAATCCCACATCGTTATCAACATCAAAACGTGTCTGCCGCTGTTTGGCCCGGGGCTGATGGCAGCACAGTTTCTGTAACGGGATGATATGGATTACACTTTGCAAACCGACCTTGGCCCCTTCTCATTTCATATGCCTGCCAGTCCAACCCGGCGATGGCCGCATGCGTCGCATCGCTGCCAAGTAAAACCCAAATACCCCT
The DNA here is from genome assembly GCA_036024015.1 of Craterocephalus amniculus. Lineage (NCBI taxonomy): Eukaryota > Metazoa > Chordata > Actinopteri > Atheriniformes > Atherinidae > Craterocephalus > Craterocephalus amniculus. Next base: position 18,543 of record JAVQJG010128865.1, on the reverse strand, counting down.
CTGATGATTAAGGTCACTCATACATTGCTCTCATGTAAGCCTCAGAGAGCACAGAGGAGGGGGGGTTGACCGTTTGGACTCTGCTTAGCGTTGATGTCTTTACTGGGAGCCTCCAGGCCGCCCAGGTTCTCCTGCCTCGCTGCGGTTGGTGGAGGCCGAACTTTTCCTCTGAAGCAGCCTGACCTGTTGTTGACTTTGATTTGTGTGTCATTAAGAGGTTTAAGCTTCTTCATGAGTTTATCCCTGGATCACAGGGATCTAGGAGGCTCACCGGTCATTTGCTGTCAGTATCCCAAGAGCTCAGATTGTTAGGGGCCGCTTTACTCTGAATATGATGGAAATGTGTTGGACTAATTTGGCTTTAGTAGGATTGGCTGAATATTAGTCCACTCATCCAATGGATTATCTCATAGCGGCGGCGAGCACCCTGCCCGTGGTAAGACCTGTCAAACGTCCATACATATCTCATTTTCCCATAATGTCCTCATAGAAAGTGCTTGTGGATTTCGAACCGGTGAGGTGGGCTTATCTGCACAGACGGTACGTGTATTCATTTAATCTGAGTTCAGCATCAGGTGTCGGGAGCAATTGCACGCTGATGCACGAACGCAGAGCTAAAAAAACACGACATGCTGACGCCCTGCGAGTAAAGCGTAAACGTTTAATGTCAAAGCAAGGAAACAAAGCAAAATTCATTGATATTAGCTTTCCGCCCTCTTAGGTATTCCTTTTCTGTTGTCAGGATTTTCTCCCTAATTTCCCTCTAGCGGCAACACAACTGACCTTCCCATTGGCCGTGGCATGCTGAAGTGACAGCTGGTGTGATGTAATAACACCCCCTCCACTACACAAGTTATAAAGAGCAATATCTAGTTCCATGGATTGAGATAAGCTTAGGTAGATTAATGCTCTGGGACACTGAAATGTTTGTTGTATAAAAGCTCTGTTTATAAAACAATGTGTCATTTCTGTATATGGAAAACTCTGATCTGGCAGATGGCCTGAGCTCTGAGAGTTCCTCCATGTTAAAGGCACTGCTATTCTATGCTTTGTGCCCTCTGGCTTAATGGGATTTTAGAGTCTACATTCAAATGAATTCTATACAGAAAAACTGGGATTATTTTACAGGCTGTTTAATCTCTCCCTTCCTCCTCCCCCCCCTCTTTCGCTCTCTCTCTTTTTTTTAAAACTCAGCCTGTCCCATGGTTTTAGCATTCGTGGAAAAGTGGAGCGACTGTGAGTGCTACAATCAATGAACGCTAGAGTGCAGGCGGCCTATCAGCTCAGAGAGCCAGAGAGATGCCCTGTGGACCGTTTCTCTAACGTGAAGCGTGCTCAGTCAATTTGACTCACTTCAGCCCGGCTGCCGTGCCCGCCTTTCCACAAGCGTTCCCATCCTGCTCGACAAGGACAGACACGAGGCTTCACCAGAGCTGCTCCGCCACCGCCAGACACAGATCCAGCGCCGCTCCTCCACTGGAGAACAGCTTCATCCCCTCCAAGCTTTAGCTGCCACTCAGGAGAGAGGCATCGCGTACCAGTCAGCCTCTGCATCTCGGATCAACGAGATACTCGCAAGACACATAGAAGGCAAAAAAAAAACTGGTGGAAAAGAGTCTGTGGAACCCCTGGGGAGAGGTCCCATCACTTCCTGAACTGGACTTTGAGTTGAAGATTCAGCGCTGCCACCTGGGTCCCCGCAGATCCCATCATGCCTCATTCCTTCCAGCTGAAAAAAGGTGAGACTTCTATCTTCTGTTTGTCAGCATTCGTTAAAAATGAAAGCGGCTGAATGAATGCAGAGTGCGGCGAACACAGAACTAACTCTTGACTTTAGCTCTCAGTGGGCTGGAGGAACATTTGGGTCCATGCAAAGATGATTAACGCACACAAATATCAAACTTTTCATTCAGCTTTTCTCCAATAAAACAGTTTTTGCTCTGCTATTATGGAGGACTTCCTCCACCCTGGCATCATTTGGCATTTTAAAAGATACGTGCACGTGTATTTAGTTTCTCTTTAAAAACAAATAAACCTGAATATCCGAGAGTGGCTTTTTCTAACAGTCCCCAGTACATAGTAGGAACTTCACACCTCAGCTGGATGGACGGCAGCCAAACACTTACTTCACGCTAAGGCCACAAACGCTGGCTGGCTAACTGATCCTTTTGATAAATCTACAGATTTCCATAAAACTTTTATGTCGGCCAGTTAATCTCTGAGATTTAATCAATGAGCCCCTGAATCGCTTGTTCAGTCTTAACATGCATGCAAACGAAGAATAAGGACAGACAGTGTGATAAAACAACTGACATCTGATAAGCAAATGGGAGAACTAGACCCACTAAATAATGTCCTGACAGGTTTTATCTGTAAAAAATATGTAAATAAATATGTAAAATAAACTTTTAACACGAGCCAGGATGCGATATGAGCAATTTGAGAGAACTTTTTGATTCAGTTTTGATTTTCATGCCGACTTCACGCAGCAAGAATCTCCTGTCATGCACTCGAAGGACCGACAAAGCACAGGTGAGTGCTTCCGATGAAAGTTTTCTTCCCATCTTTGTAAAAAACAAACTTTCTGTTCATTTCCTGCGCGTGAATTTACAGTCAACAGGTTGTTAATGCGCATCCACGCTCTGGTAGGAAAATTTGGTCGGTTTACTTTTTTTCTCTTCAGCTCACACGTGCTGCCTTTGCTAAGAAATCGCTTGTGGTCTCTTGCCTGCAGAAAACAACATTTGTCAAAGTGCTGCAAATATCAAAAGTGTCTCTCTGGCATGACGAGGTGCAGATAACGATAATGTGAGGGTGCACAGGAGCTGAACTTCCACCTGCCATTTCCTGGGCTGCAGAGATGCTTTTAATGAATGCACAGAGGGATGCAGCAGCGGCTACTGAGGCAGGACTACAATGAAAATTACATTTCAAAGCAAAAATTAGGCTTAATCACAGCTGATTGTAGATTTGTTTCTTGCACAAAAACTCTGTGGGAAGTTTTCCTGTATGCAGGTTTTTCTTTAACCTTTGTTTTATGTATTAAATAAAATCAAGGTTCAGGCACTGATGAGGCAGACTCAGTTTCATGAGAAAATTGAAGGAAAATAGACCTTTTTGTGCATTAAATACATTATTTGTACATTTCTTTGAAAATTTCTTTCTATATATTATTGAATTATCTCCACTCTTATCCATGTCAGCACAAAGAGGCTGATTTCTTTTTTTTTTTTTTAACTGTTGGGCTTTGGTCAGATTGCTTTCATCCTCACCAATCCCATGTTTCCATGTAGGATTTAAACCCATTTACTGCTTTGGCTGGAGGAACGCAGCGAAGAGCTGACATGAAAATACACCTATATGCCACTGGAGGTTGCAAATGTTTGATGCACAGGAATGTTTGTTGGGAATATGCGGGCTGACTCCAGATTTCTCTCCTTTTTTTGCATGTTTGAGGGGAGGAGATGGGATGTGCCCTCTTGTGTCTGAACGTGAGTTAATTAAAAATGTAGAAATGTTCAGCAGGAACTTTAGCCGAGCTCTGCCCAGGATTACATTCATATTTTAGGATTTTCTTCCAGCACGGAAGCGTTCAGACAGAGTGCTTAAGTGGTGGATGTGCTGATTTCTCTATCGGTGCTTTGTGCGTGGCTCTTGTTGCACAGTGGCCCAGAGCAAGGTGTGCACAGTTCCTGTTTAACCAGCCCTGTAGACCAGTATCAGCAGTTGGCATTAGATTCAGGCAACTACTGTGACCTGGCAGTAGAGGCGGCAGACCTCTGGGAGAATCTGATATGGTTGGAGTAAAAACTGGGCCAAAGGAAAAAGAAAAAAAACAACAGCAAGGAAAGAGCTGCAAGTTAGGGTTAGGGCTGCAGCGAGCGTGAATCTGTGTGCAGTGACTCACTACAAACGTGAATGATGTGAGCATATTTGCAGCCGTCCCAGCATTCCCGCCCTGTTTTACTTGGCGTGCACCGCCGGTAGCGTAGCAGGGCTGGGAGTTCGCTGCAAACACGACGGCCAATCCTAACCGGTTTGGCAGCTTTGGAGTCTTGACTGTTGAGATCAGCACCAGCTTGCCAATGGTGGAAGTTTCCACAGCTTCTGTGGAAATACATTTTTTTTTATATTATTCATCAAACTTTAATATCACAATAAATTTTTCATTATTTCATTAAATTTTGATTTTAAAAAATTGAAATTGAATAAAACAATGTTTTTTAGGGTCAGCTTTTCACTTGGATCCTTCACAACCACGGCTCCCTGCTGGAGACAAAGACCTTGGTGGAAACTTCCCGTGTGGGTGCATCTGTAAACAGGAGTGTGCCTAATGTTGAAGGCCACGAGGAACAAAAATGCTGTGATACAGCAAACATTTCCACCACACATCCAGCCAGTCTAGACTGGCAGCTTTACGCTAACTGCAAGATGTTTTGACAGTAGAGAAGAAGAGGAAGGGGGGGGGGGGGGGGAGACAGATGGTTCTTATTGGATCATTATCGAGGGTGGTGCAAAGAAATAAGACCCACTTGTTTACCATTTGAATCCCTGCACTTAAGCTTGCTGTCAAAGAGAGGATACCTCTGTTAAAACCCGAACTCAGCCCACGTGCAGGCACATAAACAAAGCTTTGAAACTAATCTGTGCAGAAGTTCTCCCCAACATAACGACCCCTCCTCGTGAGCACTGTGAAGCGACACTGGAGCGTGTGGAGGGGAAGAGGAAGACGGAGCAAGCGGCAAACACTGGAGACCTGTGAGGATGGCGCAAATCTGCAGCACACTTTTCCCTCTTCATCTTCCTCTCCAGAAGTTACTGACCCATCCTCCAGCAGATGGCACACTGGCGAGAGGCTCTCTGTGTTATGCGTGGAAAATTCCATCAAGTTGGACTCTGCGGGCTGCATTCCTGGGCTCCTCTCTGCTGGCCTTGAGAAAGTCCTGAATCTAGATGCTTTGATTTGACTAAATTGGAATTCCAGCCCACTTCCACGCCTCTGCTCCGACTCCAACCTTAGCGTGGAGCTTTAAACTGGTCAACTCAAGGTTATCCACAGAGGCAGCCTGCAGAAAACTTATCCAGCCATAACTCTGAGAGTCCAGCTGTTTCTGTTTGTTTTTGAAGGAGCTGATAAAAGCAGAATAAAAACCATCTACGACAAAGCTTCTTTCTTTCTTTTTTGTTTGTTTGGTGTGGACCATCAAAAGCTGCAAAAAACAAACGCGCAACTCACGACTACAAGTTAAAGAAGAGCCTGAAAAGCCCCTTTAATTAAGTGCAAAACCAAACTGATCATTTGTAATCACGCGGCTCATTTTAGACCTCAAGGAGCTCTTCACCTCCATCATTCTTCCTGCGTGTGTTTAACCCCGTCAAGTGGGATAAAAAAGACAACTTTCAACAAGTGCAGACACACAGCAGACAGGATTTCATGTCAGAAAAGGACGACTCTGTCTGTTAATTAAAAGAGCAGGAGGCAAGCTTCCAAAGACAGAGCCCCCCTGCACGTACAAGCTTTTGATGTGAATTTTTTTCCCCCACTGATCCCATTATTACACCTCCTGTTCTTTAACAGTCGTTATAAATGATGCATGTCTTACTGTATGTTTTCAGAGATCTCTTCAAACAGATGATCAAGGGGAAAAAATGTGCATGAACACATACAGTAAGACTTGGGGAAGAAATCTTTTTATTGACACTTTGCAATCACTCCCAAATTCACACCTGCAGTCATTATGGGGGCTTAACAAAAAGAAACTGATGTGTAGACAAAAGAGGTGGGGGAAGAAAAAAAAAAGCTTCCGGGATGCATGGAGTTAAAAAAGTGAAACTTAACAATATGAAAAGAAATTCTTTTAGAGAAAGGAACTAAAAAGACCTCTGTAGCTAACAGCATTATCTGTTTGGTGTTACAGCCCGGTTGCATCATGCCTCTCAGAACAAAACTCCACACTCACATCTTTGCTGACAATGAACACTGAAGTTGGCAGAAATTTGCTGTGAAACGAGACAAAAGTGTGCAGTTCGGGCAGAAAAAAAGAAAAAGAAAAAAAAATGAGGCAACCTCCGGGCCTCGGGCTTTTGTCAGTGGGCATTTCTACTCAGTGACCTATCATGCACTGCGCAGAGGCAAAAAAAAAAAAAAGAAGGTGTTTCACTCTGGCTCCTGCTGCGATGGTTTCTGACAAAGACCCTAAACGTCATGACCGCTTGTTTAGTTATCCACCCTGAATAAAGATCAGGGGATTAGCCGATACACGGCTCACGGCGCGCTGATGCGCCCCAGTCAGCTCAGACTGGGGCGCATCGATCAGCTCCTCTTCCTCTGCCCTCTGTAAGTGGGTCATTTATTTTTTGCGAGAAATTGGTTGAGGAGAAGTTTGCCAAGGATTTGCAGTAATTATCTCATCCCTCTATAGCTGGGCACAGCATGAGGCCTTGGTAAATTACACATCTCTCTCCTAACTCCTGGATGGTTAATGGCCGTGCATTATGCATAACTGCGCTGGAGCGCCTTCAACATCCCCCAAGTGGATTGAAATAAAGTTGACGCTGCTCTTTGTTTGGAGCTCAACACAGTCTTTATTTGGCAGTGCTGAATCGGAGATTGCTGTAAAAGCGTTCGTCTTAATTATTTTGGAGACTTTTTTTTCCTTCCCTCTCTCTCTCTCTCTCTCTTTCTCTCCCCCACATCTCTTTTTATTCTCCCCAATGGTTTGTGAACACCTGAAGTGTTTTTTTAATTTTAGTGGGATGTCGGATCCAGATGGGCGGATGCTGGGGCGATCCACAGGGAAATGTCACATGCATTGTGTTGCTGTAAAGAGGCAAAAAAGGAGCCTGTTGTTTGCAAAATGACGAAGGAATCAGGCAGTTCAAACGCCAAAGATGGTGGGGTCACATTAAAAACTATATTTCCCCCCAGCAATATGACTTGAAATATCACAGATTCCACTTAATGCCACTTATGTCCATCATGAAATGATCAGAAACGTCTTTAAAGACCTCGTAAATAGGTCCAAGAAAGGTATGTGAGGGGTTCGTATAAAAACATTGACTTCATGTTAAATATTTTACCTTCTCTGAACCACAGCGTCAGTAATCTAAAAGAAATCCAAGAATTTCAGCTACATTTGCTCACTGTTTTGGTTGCATCTGAAAAAAGAGTTTAAAAAGTCAATGGGCACTTTCGCTGTTGAATCAACACCTAAATATTTAGTAGCTAATCTCACTTATTTATTTATTTCTGTGTACCCCAGCCCAGCAAATGCTGCTCCTGTGCCAAGGAGCGAACGGGGTGAGAAAAGACGGGGAATCTGTGGTTTGGAATCACCACAAACAAGGTTTCCAAGGTGAGTCACTGACAGTAACTGCGTGCCCACATCTCATGAAATGAATACAACTTCTCAGATGATGAGTCTCTGATCCGCAGCATTGCTCTGCTTCATGCACAGAAACAACTAAATCCAGCTCATCTTAAACGTCTTTAATGCCTTCAGATGAAGAAAGGAGCGGCACAAAACTGCAAGTCTGAGATGTTAAAAAAAAGAAGAAAAAATAGCTTTTCTTGCTCAGCTCTCAGTATTGATGCAATGTGGAATAACACGTGCTTTAAATTAAATACTTCCAAATGTACTAAAGTGCATTAAATTCCCTGCACTAAACATGGCATGGAAAACATCCTCCTCTTTCTAAATTAATTACAGTAATGCAATCAGAAACAGGGGGGTATTTTCAGGGAAAACATAACAAGCCAGAGTCATAACAAGAGCAGAACTGTGCGACACTGCCGTTTAACACCAAAAACCCCCCACAGACCTGACCTTGGCATGAGATTTCACAAGGTTTCACAGCATTTTAAAACATTAAGCTACAAACTCAGGCTATGTTTATCCACTTTAAAGTGCAACAGGTCATTTTAAAGCAATCTTTAGGGCGATCACTCTCTTAAATCGATTCTCCAAATAGCCACAGGCTTTGATATTTAGCACAAAACAACCGAAAGCATCCCTTTCTACAAAGCGCTAACAGATGGAAAGCCACGCAGATGAAAACTTAACCAATCTCGCGCAGGGAAGAAGCGGTCCCCTCAAAAAATGCCTGCATGCCTATAGACGTGTGAATAATAAGTCGATTAAAGCTTTCCCTTTTCAACAACTCCCTCCCCCCCCCCCCCCAGACGGTGACCCGCTGCATTATTCCCGTCCATGAAGTTAGCATACCTGCAGGAAAATCTGGCTACAAAGTGATAAGAGGAGAAAAATCAAGCGTGTCACATGGACCCGTCCGCACGGACCTAATTTAGAGGTCTGTCTTTGTGCTGTTCGTGTTGGGTCTGTGTATTAAATGCGACGGAAGGCAACGACACGATAGATTGCTTAAGTCATGGAATATAAATTAGTTCTGAGAATTTCGGGGGCCGGGCTAAGAGAAGCGGTGACGTCGCCCGCTCGACGTCCTGTGACTGCGGGCTTAACCAAACGTGGGGGGATTTAGACTCAAACAAACCTACTGGTCGCGTTAGTTTTACTCTTTAAATCTATTTCTCCCGCAATTTAAACGCTAATTCTTTAACACGGTCAATATAAAAACTACCAGGCGTGATATGTGTTAGAAAAGCGGGTTTTAAAACCATTTGTTCCCATCGTTAGAGAAAACGGCGTCTCTCCCCTGCGCTGGGGGAGTGGTACGGTCTCGGGCTCAAATTCCGAGAATTGTGCTCGTCTGATTCTTAGAACAGGGGTTCTTAGAAGTGGTGATGCAAGAAGTTTCTAGGAAAGCGCTACCAGGTGATTTTTTAAATTCCATTTTTCCTATTATTTGGCGCCAAGTTGTTTTATACTATGTGCTGTTGATGCTTTAGACGTGTGTCCGTTTGTTGCCGGTGAAGTGTTGGGGAAGCCGGGGCTGTGCGGGACTGTGTCAGCGCGAGGCGAAACTCCGCGGCGGTGACAGCCGGAGCGCAGCTCCGTTTGACAGCTCGGCTGCCTCGGCGCTGCGCCGGGGGAAGCCGCGGGGGCCACGCAGCAGCCTCTCCTCCGCTTCCAGCTTCTCCCATCGCGCTGACACTTAGATCACGTTGTAAAGCTGTAATAGCGGGATTTGGGGGCTACAGATTGGACTGGGAATGTGGGCTGGTTAGTGCGCTCTGCGTGCGCTGGTCCGGAGCCCGGGCTGTCGCGCAATGCGCTCGGGGTGGATGTGGCCGCGTTGACGCGCTCTGATTTGATGCCACATTGTACGTTTGGAGTGTCCGCGCGCAGCAAACGCGGTGGCACGCGCGCTGTCACCGAACTTTACTGGCAGCATGGCAGGTTTAGGATATTTTTACTTTGCGCAGTGGTGATAATTTGCTCTAATGGAGCGCAAAAAAAAAGAAAAACAAAGCTGCGCCGATTTAAACCTCCTGTTACCGTAACGTTGTAGCGGAAATCTCACTGTTGAAGGGTGTGTGTATGTGTGTGTGTGTGTGTGTGTGTGTCTGTCTCTCTGTGTTTTCCGTGGTAGAGACTTCAAGTTGTCTCTTGTTATTTTTTTCCACTGACAAGGCTAGTGAGAACTACACAAAGTTTTGCGGTTTCACCACGAAACGCGCAGTTTTTTCTCTCCCCCCGGTGGAGAGTTTAAGTCCGCATGTATTTAATATTCGGGGGCCTTAAATGCAAATAAACCGGAGAGATGGCGTGAATTTATAAGCTGATTAAAATATGTAAATTTAAGCTTTGTCCTCACTCAAGCCGAAAGAATTAAGTTATTTGCTTGTAATCCTGATGGTTTCCAGAAGTGTAGTTAGATTTGTTTATGTTGCTGGTTGATGTTTAAGCGGCAGGTTATTATTTACCATCTGTAGGTTTAAGGTGTCCCGCTTCTATTTATGGACGTGTCCAGTTTCAGACTTCACTCTTGACATTGAGTTAAAGATACTGTCATAAATCCGCCTGCATGCTGTAAAACCCTTTCCCCCTCCTCTTGTGGTTAGTTTTCGCTTCCATAAAGTATCTGACCCAGAAATGCAGGAATACAGCGCAGCAGATTGACACGAAGAGCGTTTTTTCTTCCCATAAAACAGTTTTAATTGTCTTTGCTGTTAAATTTTGCAACATGCACCGGTTTATTTGGTAGACTTTGTCACGTCTTGCAGCTGAAATCAAAATTAGGATGTAATTTGAGTGTTAAGTGTAAAAAGAAAAAAAGTGTAAAAAAAAAAAAAAATTCGGTAAAAATCTTAACTTTTCAGTAATATTTTCAAGTAAATTTTTTTAAAATGAACAACTTTTCGGAGAAAAAAAAATCATTGGTTTATTTGGTTTAAAAATCAATAGCTTGCATGAAAACATCTCCGAAGTGTAAGAAAAGCCGGTGCCGAAGTCAGACTCAAATTTAGAAAAAAAAGAGAGAATTTCTGCTCACTTGATACACAGGTTGTGCTATAAATAATGTTAAGTGTTGCTTTCTTTTTTAAATTAAAATATAATTTCTTTAAAAGAATATTCTGGAAAAAGTCCTTTCATTTGTTTGATAAATGTGTAATTTTTTTCTATGTTTTGTTTTTATGAGCCTGTGTGATCTAATGTGTACTTGATCTGTCACATTAACCTGCCAACCGGACTTTCAGAGAGAGAAATTATTCCAGATGTAGTCTAGATGTTGTTTGTTTAATAAATGGCGCCGCCTTCTGGTGATCAGTGAATCCGTCCTTTTCTTTTTCTTTTTCTTTTTTTTGTTATAAGCCGGTACCTTCTCATTAGTAGTTGGAGTCAGTTCATAAAATCAAACAAAGGTTTTAAAAAATACAAATAACTGAAGCCACAAAAGCCGTTTTTCTTGATAAAACTAAAATGAAATAATGTTGAATCCTTCTTTCGTTTGCAGAACTTGACAAAATGGCTTGCGCAGCCGACAGCTGCATACAGTTCACACGCCATGCAAGTGACGTCCTGCTCAACCTGAACCGGCTGCGCAGCAGAGACATCCTCACAGATGTCACCATCCTGGTGAACAGGCAGCAGTTTCGTGCACACAAGACGGTCCTCATGGCTTGCAGGTGCATGACATTAACGCTTTTAGCCAGTCCTTGTGCTGCTCTTTGACGATGAATAAACTCACATTTCTGTCTGATCTTCTTTGTGTTGCAGTGGGTTGTTTTACTCTATCTTCACCGACTCCCATAAGTGCAACCTTAACGCCATCAGTCTGGACCCGAAAGTGGACCCGGAGGGCTTCGCCATCGTGCTGGAGTTTATGTACACCTCCCGACTCACACTAAAGGAAAGTCTGATCATGGCTATCATGAACACAGCTATTTATTTGCAGATGGACCATGTTGTGGACACCTGTCACAGATTCATCAAATCCAGGTGGGTAGAGCACACACACTCACACACGTACGATGTAAATCCACGATCTTCTCGTTTACCGTCTCCTTCTGTCTGCAGCGATCCGACGGCCAAGCTGCCTAGAGACGAGTTTCTGGTCAGCCCCTTGGTTTTACCTCAGGATGTCCATGCTTACCGTCCTCACGATGTTGTGGAGAGTTTGCACAGCCGCATGGCTCCGTTCAGGGATGGAAGGCCCTACGGCCCCAACATGTTCAGCGGGGTCAGCAGCCCCAGCAACTACCATCTCTACGGGCAGTTTCCCATGCCAGGATTCCCCTTCCCCCTCTGCAAGCTGACCGATACCAAAAACGCATTTGCCGACCTCTCAAAGAGCGGAATCCACCACAAGCACTGTTCCCCGCACGACAGCAGCAGCGCCATCAGAGCGGAGTACACCCGGGCCCTCGGCGCCGGCTCCTCCAGCATCGTCCACGCCACCACCTACGCCTCCAGGGAGGCGGTGAGAGAAGATGAGATGAGGAAGGAGGGTCTTGAAGGCGTGGGCCAGCCCATCGGCTTCAGCTCCAGGAAGCGCGCGTTTCCCGTGCTGACCCTGGAGCATCAGAAAGACTTGAGCAAGGAGCACGCTCATCAGGTGGAGGAGGACCTCCTGCATCAGCACTACCCTCTGGGAATCTCTGCCGGCCGGAAGAGTCTGGTGAGCAGCCCGCAGAGCCCCCTGAAATCCGATTGCCAGCCCAACTCCCCCACGGAGTCCAGCAGCAGCAAGAACGCCGGCCTCTCCCAAGCCGGCGGCGCGCAGACCCCGCAGGGCACGCCAGACCCCAAAGCGCGCAACTGGAAGAAGTACAAGTTCATCGTGCTGAACCAGAGCGCCAAAGACGAGGAGGCGGGGCTTCGCTCCCCGCAGCGGCTCGGCCTGCAGCCCTACCTCCACCCCGGCGACTCGGAGAGTCTCGACCCTCAAACCACCACGAGCAAGAGCATTGATCACAGCGAGGACCTGCCGGCGCCGCAGGCCAGCCGGCTCAACAACATCATCAGCAGGTGATTTCACCCTTTCCTGCTTCGTGTCCACTACAGTGGACGTCTATCTGACAGTTGTTTTCCAGTATATTCATGGGTGAGGGTGGAAAATTTGTAATTTTGCTGCTTTAGGGGACATCAGAGAGTCATGGAACACACTTACTGTTGAATAAATATTTATAGATTCATACATTGTAATAACTAAACTTTCCTTTGTGATGAAGAGGAAAAGAAAACGATACAACCGCATTTTTAATGAATATTCATATAATAGAAATATGAAAAGCATATTTAATTAATGACTTCAAATAAATTATAAAAAATACTTTAAATAAATAGAATATGATTAAGAAATAAAAAAGCATCACTGTTTGTCTATCTAAGCAAGTTACTGTATGCAAACAACGTGGAGCTGTTTCTTATTAATTCATGCATGAAAGTCAGTTAAGTACCAGATACATGAGCTTGTATGAGATCGGAGAGGATTCAGTCGTAAAACAGTCTGCTTCTCTGACTTCTGAGCAGTGGACTGGAGGGGTCTTTGAGGAATGGAGATGGCCACCCTCAACACTACCTGAACCGCCTCAACTGCTCCACCTGCGGCTCCCAGTCGCCGCAGCACTCCGACGTGTGCCCCAACACCTCGCGGTCCCGCCTGTCAGAGGACATGGCCGAGCTTCACTCTGAGTACTCCGACTCCAGCTGTGGTGCGTTCGGGTGTCTCTCCGTCACACGTCACGTCCGATCCCGCACGTTAGCGCCGCGGTTAACCTCCAGCTCTGATTTCTCCCGGACAGAAAACGGCACGTTCTTCTGTAACGAGTGCGACTCCAAGTTTGTGGAAGACGAAGCTCTGAAGCAGCACATGCTGCAGGTGCACAGCGACAAGCCATACAAGTGTGACCGCTGCCAGGCCGCCTTCAGGTACAAGGGCAACCTCGCCAGCCACAAAACCGTCCACACGGGTAAGCGCCACGCCCCCCGCCTCATTCTTCACCGTTTCAGCTTTGCGGGGCTTTAATCGTCTCGATTTGTGTTTTCAGGGGAGAAACCGTATCGCTGTAATATCTGTGGTGCTCAGTTTAACCGACCAGCTAACCTCAAGACGCACACTCGCATCCACTCAGGAGAGAAGCCATACAAATGCGAGACGTGCGGAGCTCGTTTCGTGCAGGTAAGGAGAACCTTCGTAGATTCGGTTCCTTCTCGTTCGTGCATCTTTCTCTGCTCCGGAAGCCAACTCTGTCCCTTCCCGCTCCTCCTCAGGTGGCTCATCTTCGCGCCCACGTGCTGATCCACACGGGCGAGAAGCCGTACCCCTGTGAGATCTGCGGGACTCGTTTCCGACACCTGCAGACGCTGAAGAGCCACCTGCGCATCCACACGGGGGAGAAGCCCTACCATGTACGTCCACTCGCCCAGGAGCTAACCCCTCCCTGCCGCTCCACTCTTACGCTAACGCCGCTCTTCTTTCCATTTCCAGTGTGAAAAATGCAATTTGCACTTCCGCCACAAGAGTCAGCTCCGGCTTCACCTGCGGCAGAAGCACGGCGCCATCACCAACACGAAAGTCCAGTACCGCATGTCCACGGCAGACATGCCCACCGACCTGACGAAAGCATGCTGAGCTACACCATCCAAACGCTTTCCATGGAGGCAATCTTGACCTTGGCATTTATAAACTCCCCTAAAAAAACTTGTACAATCATCCAAAATTGTAGTGCCACACTGTGTTCATTAGGTAATTTAAATCGGCTGCGTACGCCATTCTGAACGGGTTTCCACTACATGTGAACGTAGAGCCGCCGCCGGCGTCTTAGTCACTTTATTGTTTATATATAGATACGGAAATATATATAAATATATATATGAACTGTGGGAGTGTTTTTAGGATTTGAAGGTACGTATATAAAGCTTTATTTTGTTCAGAAGGATGGAATGTAAACATGTGTTTTTTTGAAAATACAGTATTTTATATCAGAGAACTTACTTTTTCTGAAAGTATTGAAAATTTTGATTGACGAGCGGTACATATATTTTAAGATAACGGGCTTTGCGGCTGTATAAAGTTGTCTATACATTTTTATGTCTGTGTACAGACGTGTTGCTTCCTGTCGAGTTGCCATATTCACATAAAATGAGAAAAAAAACACAAAAAAAAAACACATTGTAATCGGATTTGGTCTAAAAAACATATCAGGTGACTGTTGCTGTCCGATGAAGATATGCATGAGGTTCTCTCACCGAAGAGGGCGACTACATAAATATTGTGACATGTTGTGTAATTCTGTGTGGGATTGCTCTCTGCTGGCAGAGCCAATCTGAAGTGTTGAACTGCATCTGGAGCTTCTGCTTTGTAACGACCAAGAAAACAGTTTTTCTTTTGCTTCAGATGTGTTTGTATAGATGTGACTTTTTTTGTTTTGTTTTTTTGTTAATTTGTTTTTCATATGTGAAAGTTTACAGTTTTTTGCTCTTTGTTCTTGACCCTACAGTAAAGTTGTGTCAGTGTTAAGGTTTTTTTTGTTTGTAGATACACTGTGTATTCAATGTGCCTTTCTCTATGGTGACTGAATTCCTCTCCATTCAGCCCAGCTTCTATTAAGGTACAACTCAAGGACGCTCGTCCTGGATCCCTGTGTGTGCGTGCGTGTGAGGGTGTGTGTGTAAAATTTCTAAATGCTTGTCAGTAACCTTACAACATGCAACTTTATCATTGTAAATTTACAAGACTTGTTTTTTTGAATTGGGCTTTTTTTTAAAGAAAAAAAAAAAAACTGCATTAAAGTTATTGTACGTTATAAATGTATGAATGTAAAATAAAGGTTCTGGATTTCTATGTAGTCCCACTGGAGTCGGCCCGGTCTGTGTGGAAATGTTCTGAGATGATGGAAGAGGCTGGTAGATCAAACGGCACAACATGAAACATTCAAACGTTCAGCCGACAGGATTTTATACTAAATAGCAAAAAGGAGCAAAAAACAAAGCTCGACTGTGTACTTTGTAATTTCAGGTCTTGATCAAAAAATCCTGCAACTTTGCTGCAAACGCGGCCGCTTATTCCATCACCCTCATGTTTTATTCAGTATGTGCCAAAGCAATTAATCTCTTAACGCCGTTTATGTCAAACATTTGATGGTTCAAACCTGGTGGGATTGTTTGACAGCTTGTCAGACACAAGAAACAATTCTATGTATACACGATACTTAATGTTTTAATTGGACTCTAAAGCTGTGATGAGTTTTTTACTGATTAGATCAGAACATTTAGATGGACCCAACACTATTTTCTTCCCCTTTTATCATAAATCCATTAAACACAGGCAAGGAGAAAATGGATGGATGAATGGATAATAAGGTCATTAAATAATACAACAGACTTTACTAATGCAGAAAGGTTTCACAGCTTCTGCTTTTCTCTGCAGCATGAGATAAAAATGCTCAGAAATTATTTCCTTTCTATGGTTTTTAATGCTGGAAAACAGTCAAATTTCAGGGGTTGTAGGAACAACTTCCAACGATACTCAACCCAGTCAGATCTAAGAAGCATAAAAAGGCTTCTGCCTGCTGATTTGACTAAATAACAGACAGAGGGACAATTTTGGTGCACGTTTGTGAAACTGCATAAACACCCACACTGCCGCCTAACTGCTTATTAGACCCACAGGTTTATTTGCAGCCACCAGAGCTGCTGATAACATCAAACCTTTTGCGTGACACTTTGACAAGAGGAAGAAAAAAACATTACTTCATCCTCCAAATGTGTCAAAGGTGCACTCACAGTAAAGCTGTTACTCCTGGACATAGAGCACTAATTATTTGGTTCATGTTCAGAGCTAAAACTTTCATCCTTATTTCTCTAATAATGCAAAAAATAGTGCTTTCCTCCAAAATAGTTTCATCCAAAAACCTGTTTCTCCATAATTATCAAGATAGTCCTTAAAAAGGAGATGAAATAATCACTGAACTTGGTCAAAATATAAATAACTTTTATTTCCAAGTGGCATAAAAAAAAACGTCATTTTTTTGTTTACAAGTCAGACAACTTAACCACAGCAGAGCTTTAGCTCTCCTCTCTGAACCCTAATTTACATTTCACTGGATTTTTTTTATCCAAAAAACATAAAGCCAGGCTCAAATGAACCCTGAAACTGTCACTGATCATTAATGTCAGGAATGTATTTACATGTTGTGAGACAAAATAAAACCTAATTACCAGCACTGCTCATGGGCTGAGCTGCACGGACTGTCAACACTTCATCTTTAAAATAAAAACCAACCCAAAACTTAAACTCGTCATCACCCACTGTTACAAAAGCCCCGATCCCCATCCCACCCCCAACCCCATCACTGCTTCTGCGGCATGGCTTCTTTTCGCGCAGCGTCCTGCAGCAGCTGAGTGTCCACCTCGTCTGCCGGCAGCTGGACGTATCGGACCACCGATCCGCGGATGAAACAGTTCTTCACCGACAGCTGGAGGACATTAGAACAAGACACGGTGGAGTTTGATGTCAAGATGATGCAATCCAGCTTCCAGAAACACATAACACTGCATGTTCAACATGATTATAGGGGACAGCCCGTGACAGAGCTGCTGGAGTGTTTGGGACATTGCTCATATTGGTTACTAGAAGTTTCATGGCTACTTTACTGAGCCTGTGGCTTGTATAAGAATAGCAGCAGATGTAAAATCAGACTTTTTTTATGTATTAGACATCATTCAAACTAAGTCTATAAAGAAATTCATGTGGTAACCCTTTCATTATCATAAGATTGGCTTGCATGGTTGGATTTATGTGAAAATGTGCTACATTTGGACATATAAACAGGTTTCTATAGATCCTCATATTTTCAAATAAGTGTATTTATTCAATTAGGTAAATCCTTGCTCTCTTTGGGTGGGTTTTACTACTTCAAACAAGGGTTTACTATTACCAAAAGTTAAGGAAATGTGGAAGACTTTGTTTTATTAAAGCTACCGCTGAAATACTGTTGGGCTACAGCTTTTACATGTGTTTACACAGATTTTTTTTTTAATAATCTGCTCTATTTGATTTTTTTTTTCATTTTTCAGATGTTAATAATAACTCTGGTAATGTTGGGGGTGCCAGGGTCCCTACAGGTCCTGATTTGTCAACAGAAATCTGGCAGTGAAACTCACCATATGTGGATATTTCTCTGGGTCTGTGACACTGATGTCGGTCAACTTGATGTTCAGGTACTAAAACAAGACACAGGATGGAGACTTCAAAGTCAGATATTATAACAGCTAAATGGATTTCTCAAATACAGTAAATAAATCTGTACAACCAACCTGGTCAACAGAGTGAAGCGTCCCACAGATGCTGAAAAACAAATGGTGGGATAAAAATGACCACATTGATTCATAAATGTTACAATTCTACAATAAATACAATGCAATAAAGGAAGCTGTAATTGTACAGCTCTGCTAAATCCACTTACACATCTAGAAGTATATAATAAAGCCTCTATCTAAATAAACTACGGCTATTTTCACAGAACATTTTAGTTGTTCATTCAGAGCTCCAGTATGTCTTGCAATTCCTGGAGGTACTAGCGCCCTTTGGCTGATAAATGCTGAAAGATTACTGTAAATAGACTCATGGTGTTTAAACATTAACTTATGGAAACAAACCTTAGGTCGTTTTTTAGCTCCACCACCACATCCTTCCCCACCAGCGACTTGAAAAACGAGTAGAAAAGCTGGGAAACACAACGACATGCTAACGTTAGCATAGGACTGCATGTCAAGCATTAAAGGGTCGCAGAAAAACAGACAAACCAGACCCCATACAGCCAAACACATGCCTACAATGCATTAAGCCGTTCGTTTGTAAGACAGGTGATGTGAAAAAGAAGTGTGTTTATTTATTAGATCATATTTCTTACCATTGTTGCCGCGGCTTTCCCGTTTTTGTGCGTCCGAGGTTGATGACGTTATCAGAATGCGCACCGACGAGACGCACAGGGATGCGATTACTGACCAGCTCCACGAGGGGGAGCCAAAGGTGTTTTCAATATTCGCCAATGATTAGATAGATTGATAGATAGATAGATAGATAGATAGATAGATAGATAGATAGATAGATAGATAGATAGATAGATAGATAGATAGATAGATAGATAGATAGATAGATAGATAGATAGATAGATAG
>JAVQJG010128857.1:0-19157 GCA_036024015.1 Craterocephalus amniculus | reverse complement strand
ATAGATAGATAGATAGATAGATAGATAGATAGATAGATAGATAGATAGATAGATAGATAGATAGATAGATAGATAGATAGATGGATGGATGGATGGATGGATGGATGGATGGATGGATGCGTGTCTGTGCGTGTGTTAGCATTTTTGCTAGATGAATTGCAACACATGCCACAGCTGGATGCATTCCCAGCTAAGGAAATATGCTATGAATAGGAGCAATGCTACAACTGAACCGATTCAACAAACTAAACCATCACATTCGTGATGAAGCGTTTTATAGGTGACCTGCTGAAGTGCAGGTGTGATTATAGTAAATTAATGCAGAAGTCGGAGATTCAAAGCCCTGTCAGCTTTGCAGGCGGCTACAAGATCGGCAGCCCAGCATCTTGGGTGGGGTCCGTCTGCATTATGCTGCATGTTAGGGCCGCTGTGGCATGAACAGTACGTGCAGCTCCAGAAAATAAAGCTCGCTACAGCAGCGATCCAGCCGGACTAGATATCAACTGTGTCATTAAATGAGATAAAACCATAGGGTGAGGATAATGAAGGAGACATTTTAGGCATCTAACGACAGAGGATGCTGAAGCTTCAGAGGCTGGTGCTGAAATCATCTGACTCATGGTTTATAGAAACATAACATCGCAACATGAATTATTTCATTTTTGTTTAAAAGATAAAATGGTTATTTCAGCTTGGAACCATTACATATGTGCGACCACTTGCCGGTATAGGTTACTACACCCTGCCGACACAGGGAGAAAGCACCTGCCACAAGTCCAACCATCCGCCCTCTCATCCACCCATTCATAAAGAAACGATCTAAACGCGCTTACCAGTTGCTGTTTTGGCCATGGCTGATGTATTTCTCCGCAGAGGATGCTGTGGCTCTGTTCTGGTCAACAGTGATGCTGCTTAAGGCACTGAGTCAGCGAATAGACCGGGGCTTGGATCGGAGAGCAGACAAGAGGGGAGCGCGCACTGGAGCGCGCAAGGAGACCCTCCTCTGTCCTCTGACGCGCAGACCGGCGATCATCAACCCACCACTGTAGTCTGATACCTGGTAACACCTCAAAACACAGACACCTCTGTCCAAACTCAACATCTAAGACTAAACTAAGCTAACGGAAGCAAACTAACTGGCTACATAGGCCTACCATACTTAAAAGGGGTCTAATGTTAATAGAAGGCTTGTAAAAGATTGCATGGTGTAGATTTGATTTAAATAGTCCAGAACAGAATATTGCCTGGCTGTGTTCCAACTAAACTTACTGGTCTACGATGACCCATCACACGTGATGAAAGGTAGATTTTTATATTTGATCTCAAAATAGATTAAAATTTCAGTAAAGCTTATAGAAACTACTAGACTACTTCATTGATAGTCTACATTTATTGTTGCTGTAGTAAAGAGGAAATATCTTGAATATTTCACTTATGTGCAATATGTCTACAAATAAGTCTGGCCTCTTCAAAAATTACCAAACACAAACAGACCACATAACAGACCTGTATCTCATGCATCTTTGAGCTCTTGTATGGTGTTGGCATACATGTATATTGTGAGTATGTGCTACATTTAATAACATGAACACACAAAAAAGTTTAAGTGATACATTTCTTTATTTTACATGTACCACATGTAATGGAGTATAATTTCTGTAGTATATAGGTTCACAATGTAATGTTAAATCAAAATATATATTACTATATACTGTTTAAATAAAGAAAAACTTCGACAGTATCGTCGACATAAGACAAATGGATCAATATCAGTCTTGGTCTGCTAGCATCAATACAGGAAGGACTCTTAAGAAATATCCTGATTAAAGAGATTCTGTTAAAGTACTCGTGAAGTTCAAGTTTTAAGGATCAGGGACTTTCAAATAAAATACAGTCATAAATCAAACACATTTAAGAAGATTTTACATAACACGGGATGCTCAATCAAATCAATAAAATCTCTGAATAAATATAAAGGAAAAAAGTGGGAAGTGCTTACTTGCTTTTACTTATGGTGAAATATGAACTGAAACCTGCATCAGTGCATAAATATAAGGCGTTACATAAAAACAAACAGATGGAGAAACATTCAAATGTGTGCAAGCAGGAAAGAAAACCAACTAAAACAGTTTAATGTGACTGCAGTACACTGTGTTTACAGTGGTGGATTTTCATTTGCTCTTAGCCGCCCTCAAACGCTTCTTTATGTAGGAACCAACCAGTATCTGAGGACGTTGCTGGTAATTGTGAAGAACATCATGAGAGCTGGTCAGCTGATCCCCCTTCAGTCGGTCCAACAATGTTACACAAACAACAGCAGCTTCAAATAGTGAGACAAAAGTGTTAGAAATTCAAAGAGAAGTCAGAATAAAGTTGTGTTTACAGACAAGGAATCCTTCATCAGATATAATCTGGTGTGATTTTCGTTTTTCTCACCTCGTAGACCGCTCAGTTTGCACATGGCAGCAAAAACTGAGGATTCCATTTCAATATTGCAGACTTCTGCTTCTTTGGCTTTCATGAGGTAGTCCTGTTTATCCTGCTCAGTGTAGGAGCAGAAGGCGCCATCCAAACGAGCCTGCCCTGATTTGTTAGGAAACACAGAAAGAGAACGAAAAGCTGTCAAAAGTTGGCACACAATAATTTAACCCATCAGTCATCCCAAGTCATACCTTCATAGAAATCCAGCGTACACATGGTGTTACCTATCACTGTCTCAAACAGGTTCAGCTCTTTACTGCACTGCAGCAGCTCCTCTGCCAGGCTTTGATCTAGATCAGTGTTTCGCACTACGGTCTTTCCCAGGATCACCTGCTCAAACTTGGGCAGAAAGGTGGCGTCCACAGACTGCTTGGTAACGACAACAGTGCCTGGCTTAAGTCCTAAAAATGCAAATAAACAATAATGATAATTAAATAAATGTGACTTGCTGGCGTCTAATTTAATATATTTTACAATGTACCAGTGTCTGTATAGACAAAACCTCAAATAAAACAGCCCCAAAAAGAATACAGATTTAAGTTTTATTCTAATTTTTAAAAAATGGGCATTGCATTTCAGTTAATACTTTTTTGTAACAAATCCACGTTTATTAATGAGTAATAAACTTATTTCAGTAAGGAAAAAACAATGATGAATATAAAAACAAATACTGTGTTTATATGTGTCCTTCTTCACCTCATTATCCTTATAATCCTTGCTAGCAGTTAGTATTACTAGCCCTTAATGCAGCAAGGTTGTTTTTTTTTCATTTCAGTTGCCAGAGTGAATAAAAATGACAGATGAATAAAAGTACATATATAGATATATATACATACCTATTCCTCCCGATGTCCCAATGCGTAAAATTGTAACATCTGTGCATTGTGCATGATGGAGAAGCTTTATTAGCTCGTGCAACATTATGGCAATAGATGGAATTCCCATCCCATGCTGCAGAAATCAAACACATACAAATTATTCTTATATATCAAAAAATAAAAGATCCATTTATCAATTAAAAACATCACAGGACTTTTAAAAAGTTGAGCAAAAGTCTTAATTCTTACTTACACTGACAGAGAGAACGGGGCCAACTTTGTACATGGCATAGCGATCTGTTCCAGCACAGATATTAGGGTACTCTGCTTTGGGGTCCTCCATAGCAAGCTCAGCAGCAATGTACTCAATGAATGACTTCATTCTCCACGGGCTGCCACCGACACACACAAACTAAGACAAAACAAACAGACACATTTTTGCTCAGTTAAAATGAGACCAAAGGTATAGTAACGTTATGGGATTAAATGCTTTAAGACTGACTTTATTCCATGTTCATTTATATATTCAGAATATTGAGAAATTTCTTAATTTTCAAGAGTTTGATCAACAACAAAAAACTGTTGCGTCTTATTAAGGGTTATAGTAACTGATAACCCTCTCTAACCTAATAATTGTGTAATACTGCATTTCATGAAACCATAAATAAAATTAAAATATATAATTTCAAGAGTAATTCATTACTTTGACGTCACCGAACATAGCAGGTAGGTTGTGGGTTCCTGTTCCTAAACTGAAGTGGTAGAGGATGTCATCTTTCAGGACATCCAAGTGTGGGTTGTGAATACAAACCAGACTATAAGAAAGAGAAAAGGCAGAAATTAAGTTTTTTCCCGTCTAAATCAAACTAAACAGGTATGACACCCTCTTTACTTACTGTAGGCTACTGGAACAAATCTGTAAAATGGGTTGCAATTTAAAGGGGTTAAACCTAGACAGATCGCCAAGCAAATTAAAAACCCATGTGACTCAATCCTGTGTTACACAGCAATACAAAAAAAACCAAAAAAAATACATTATTACATTACATTACATAAATTACATACAGCTGTCAGATTAGTGTTATGTCGGCTTTTGGGGTTAATATCCATTATAACAGGAACGAATTGACCGCTTCTATGGTTTATTCATAACATAAATAAACAAGACAGACAATAATCTGTACAAGTGTTACATTGTTGGATGGTCTCTTATATGTGAATTCATGTATACAAATACTGATGTTTAACATTTTTTCGAAGTCCCACCCAGTAGCTTCCTCATTAATCTTGTGATATAAAGTGTCGTAAGCCTCGACATTAAGCAACACAGCGACTGAGTGCGTTACTGACGGGAACTCCTCACCTGCTGGATTGCGCGATTCGCTTGTCACCCTGCGGGTCCATCTTCCTGGAAAAAAAGAAGAGAGAAACCTTCGTCCGGACAATGCTGTTGAATAAATTCCCGTGAAAACACCTGCCAGCTGAGACATTTATCTAAAGATATACTTAACCGTACATATGACCAGGAATCAGCCTCTGATAAAAAAGAAAATGTTGGTAAATCCACAGTAATCTTTATAATGACCCCCCGACCTAAGCATAGGTTACATATCGCACACACAGCACTTCATCTGATAAAGACCGGGGAGGTCGAAAAATGAAGGGGGAAAAAAAGCTAAAGAAAAACAAATAACTTTATATTCACCTTGTAGATAACCCGGTCAGTTGGAGGCTTCAAACGCTGTTAATAAAAACGTACATATAGAAATATGTCCTTGCGGTTTCTCTTCGACGCGGTTTCCTACAATTTGGACAAATTATTACGCTTTCAACATCTGACGTTGGTGCCGTCGCCGTGAACGCCGGCCCACTAGGACGCATGCGGAGGTCACGTGCGTAGCAGTCCACTCATTGGACGAAAAGTAACCGCTCAGTTGCGTACAAAAGTGACTAAACGGCAGATGACTGGTATCCGCAGGAAATATGCAGCCTGTTGTGACAGATCGAAGCACGATGATTTCTGCTCAGACTTCACAACAAAAAGATATATGTTCGCATATAGTATGATGGCACTGGGGAAATCTTCTGTAAACACACCTCAAACTCATTACTAGTGCTCTTTAGATTCTTTCAATATTCTGTGCCAGAGCGTCAGACATGGTTTTTAAAAATATATTACCCATTACACAACTTCTATAGAAGCTATTTTTATTTTTTTTATTACCCTGTGTATGTTTGTCTTATCAGCTTGTCTAAGCCATTTTTATACCTATTCTCATGCACCAAATAACCTGTAGCCTATGTAGGTGAAAATGAAGCTATGTAACTTCTAATTCTCTAATAATTTACTATTATATTATAATAGTTTAACCCTTAAACTGCTTAAACTGGTGAATATAAAATGGAAAGGTTTTGTGTTGTGGAAATGGGTTATTGCATAGCATGATTTAGGAGAGTGAGTCAATACTAATTATTTTTGATAATGTCCACCACAGATCATACAGAAATAAGAATACGATAAGTAAAGTTGCACCACTTTCATCTTTTTATTGGGTAATGTTGGCAAACAACTGGTCCTATGCATGCATCACACACACTCACACCCACACACAGCAACAATGTCAGTCATTTGTGTTCAAATCAATATCAGCTTCATCAGTGTGCAGTCTGATATTCATCATTATTTAAGTTACCTTAATCAGCTCCTGAGGAAAAGTTGGCACTTCTTAGCTTATTTTTCTTTATATAATATTCAACAACAGATAATTATAGCAAAAGCAAAAATCAAAAGTCAAATGTTTGTGAGACATGCAAACATGCAGATTCAAATGACATAAATTAGTTTAAATCAAACAATCATAAAAAAAACACTCTTTGCGGTAAACAGTAAGATCTGTGCAAATTCCTCGAGGTCAATGAAGCTTTTCTGCCACCCTGTGAAAAGAAAATTTGACAAAATCAATATTTAAAAGTGGCTTTCATTTATTTACTTATTTTCAGTTGAATAATTTAATGCAGATTGCTTTAAGCTTCTACATAAAACCTACTAACTACTTCCTCATTCCTAAAAACATCATCGTTTTGGTACTGCAACTGTAAAATGAAAAATTTGCTTCATACTCATTTCTGGGACTGCGCTGAATACCTGCTGTTAGCCCTTCCAAGCTTTCTGGATCTGATTTATATCTGAATGTTCAATGCTTTTTCCAGGCAGGAATGCTGCAGGAGACAGAACAGTTGCCCCAGTAACAACATGACACCTACAATTACAATTATGATCATTTTTGTGTATTTTGACTGAATTGAACATTTGCGAACCTGTCAGATATGCATTGCTTTATAAACTGACAAACAAAGGACGTTAAATGTATGAAAAAGAATCCTAGAATTTTTGTATTTAAATTATTTTTCAACACTACATGGTGCTGAATGGCATTCAATCACATAAACAGACATCAGGCTTGAATTTAGTTTCAGCTACTTCCTATTTCATTGTTTCCTTATCATTATTTGGTGTGACATTGAGTACTTTTCTCCAGTGACTAAGTCAAATGAATGCAAAATAAACAAGTAAATAGATAAAAAATGATCTATTGTATTATTGCCAAACTTTTTTAAAGGCAAATTGATGGCATAAAACAGACAGCACAGAGACGAAGTTAAAGATGCTTTTCTTGATTTTATACTGACTCAGCCTCACTATAAGGAATTACAATGTTTGCAATTAAAAAGCGAATTAGTTTTAATTGTTCTGTTAGCATCATATGTCAATTTACAATAACAACAATTGGGAAATAAGACAAGTTAGTGTCATTAAATTCTGACACCAAGAACACTGATACTGCACTTGTTATGATGTACTGAACAATTTTGACATTTACTTTGTATGTACCAGAGGTGTTACAGTCAGTTCAGGTTTGTATCAATGAAGCTATGAAGTACATCCATGTAAAAAGATCCATGTTTGAATGACTGAATGTTGTTTACATGCTCCTAATATAATTAATGTTCAGAATCTTGTATTAGAAAAATGTAGGAGATTAAAGTTAATTTGCCAAATGCATTTCAGATTTCTGATATCTGACATTTAAATATTGAACACTTTGTCTTCTCATGTATTGCAAACCGCAGACTACATGTATAACTCTTGTTGGTTGTAATGGTCTTACAGTATGTCACTTTCATTTGAAGTCAAATACTCTGGTCAGTTTACTTATATCAAAAAGAGCAACATAAATTCTTCCAAAAGTAAAAACAACACATTTCTGAGGGTGTATCTTGGTGTTTGATAAAGTCACACTGACATTTTCATCATAATATTAAACTCACATGTTTTCTTTTCCACCATTCAGCAGTATTTCTCCCAGCTCAAATTGCACAGGATCTCTCTGAGGATAAGAACATATTGTCAGGATCAACCTGAAGTTAATTTGATCAGTTAGATCAGTCAAAAAAGAAATAAATAAAAATAATAATCACTAAACTTACTGCCTCATATAACACTATGGGGTGCTCTGGCAAATACTCTGGTTTTTTCTTGGCCTCTGGGCAGCTGGCCAGCCGGATCAGAAAATCTCTAGTGTATGATATTCTTTCTACAAATACAATCAACATAAAATTTCAGCACTACTTAAAATTAACACCACCATACATTTTAAGTCATTGTTGCGCATTTGTGCCACAGTGTCTTACCTTTATTGACAATTTTGTAGAACTCTTTACCAAGATTTGTCTGTCAAGTGCAGAATTTTAAATGCTATTACAAAAATAATCTTGTCCATCTTTGAAAGAAATGTTTCAATATTTCTTTAATTAAAAAAGGCAAGAGAAAAAAACGTTTTTTTTTTAAATTGAAAACAATATGATGGCTTCTATAAACTGATTTTTTACTATAATTGTTACAGCATTGCTAAATCCAACAACTGTTACTGGTTTTTTTGGATGTCTTACCTTTTGCTCCTCAAATGTCTGTGCACATGTAGCAGCATTTCTTATTGGCTCTAAGTACAGTGACACAGTTCTCATATGAATACTTCAGTTAAAATCAACAGGATGGATGACAAACTACTACCATATAAGCTCTTACCAGCATCATGAAGAAAGCGGCGCAGGGGCCTCGCTGGCTCCAGGTGTTTTAGAAGGACTCTTCTCCTGGATACTTCCATTCTGGTGTCAGTCCAGCCCATGAGATTTGGACACAGATAGGTTTTATGTTCAACAAAACAAATTAATCTCATGTATTTGTGCTGTGTTAGTTAAGCTGATATTAGGAATACATTCTTAGTATGTATTGCTTTTCAGTGTCTTACAAAGGTGTATGTAGAAGCTCAAAGCTAATTATGCCTATCATGGTTACTTACAACACGTTATAAAATCCATTAAATACATAGGTACTGGGATTTAGATAGCTTTAACTTTTATTTTCGTTGTTTAGGCAAACATTAATTCGATTTTTTTTTTAAAGTATTCAATGCATCAGCAAGTTCACATCTGTTCAATTTAAGCATAAACTCGCAAAAATAAGTTATGTATGGAATAGATTAATCCTATAAAAAAGGATGCCGCCTCTCTTTGACTTTGGCAGGACAGCTAGCCAACAGTGAGTTTTTAGGATGCAGAACCAGCATCACTTGGCCTATTAGCTTAACTTTAGTAGTTTGACAGTTAACTTATAGAAACCTTTTCATCTAAATATTGTCTGCAGAAACATCTTAGTGAGAGTATGTTTATGTAAACAACGAAATAGTGGAAAATTCGGGTTAAACAGGTGGTTTGATCAATTCCCTTTTTCCACATTATAACACGTTTCGTGGTAGGGATCTGTGTAAATCATGGACTGGAAGAAAAAAAAATAGACAGCACGTAGCTAACGTTGATATTAGCAGTTAACTTTCCATGTTAAATAACGGTCAGTGTCAGGATTTTTAATCAAAATATGTCCTTGCTCCTTAAAAGCAAACATTTATATATATATATATATATTGATTTTAAAAAATGATACAAAACTGAATTGTAAACGAGTTCAAGCTAAGTGATGCACAAGTTTAAACTTTGTCAAACTATTTTTATGCACACCTTCTAACACAACAAATCCTTTGCTAGTAAATATATGCCTCCTGAGATAGTATTAATTTTATATTACAAGGAAGACACGCCGTTTAATCATTTACCTCTTGCTCCGTGAAACTTTTGGCGTGGGTTTTTTCTGCTTGCTCACCTCACCGGCGTTTACAATGCGTCCACAGCTCAAAGCAAAATCCCAGCTTCCGGTTACCAACGTTCAAAATAAGAACAGTGACTTTAGATTTGGTCATTTATCAGCCCGTCTGAATAATTAGTTATATTTAGCTACAACAGGCTGGCACGTTTTCGCTTCAGTGTGATTATCCGGGCTTTTCTTCTGTACCATATAGGTTAAAAAAAGGCTTTCTTGTAAATCATTTCCCCCCTTTGCAAAACGTACTGGTGTTAAACTGAATGGAAAGTCAGTTTAGTCACCTTTACATGGAGTTGCAGGTTCCCTGCAATGTTTTCTGCTCATGGTATTCACTCTTTTTTTTTCTTGTGGATTGGACTGCACCCACTGCCTATATATCATAAGCACTGATTGCACCCAGTATGCCTGTTAGATGTTAGTGTGACCTGTGAGTGGCAGCACCTGAAGCTCAGAAGCTGACAGCATATTGCAGGGGGATGTAGGCAGATGTTTAGGGGGCGCTACAAACTGCTACAAAATGTTTAACTGTGTTGTTCATTCACAGATGCATGATACTCATTAATCATACCTTATTGTGGAGGTGACTTATCAGGCTTTCCAACAGTATAAAATACATAAATCATTGAAAGAGAAAATTACTTGAGACAAATATTTTCAAAACCCACATGACAAAACATGCTTATTGTTTGAACCGTTTTTGACAGGCTAGCTGAATACACATTAGAAAGTGAATTTTAAACAAATTCATTTTAGTAATTTAAGCTCCAGGGTCCAGTATTTCAAACAATACACCTGATTTAATCCAAGTGGATAGGAATTTTTCCAGCTGTTACAAAATTGGGTGTTTCAAACAAGATGTTATCCTGAAGATTTGAATCCAGATTTCTGGCTCTTTTGGGTATTTCAATGTTTAAGATCCAAATCTGGAGATTTTTTTTTTATCATGATTACAGAAAATTCCGGAAAACTTTGGTCTTTCATTTACATTGTCGGTGCTAAATTAAATATAAAAAATCCATATATGGGTTATTTCAATTTTTAAAAAATAACTTAGTCTGATGCTATTTTCAGCACCATTTCTATCTAATCCAACAGTTTTGAAATACCCAGATGTCAATCTCACATTCAAGGATCTGAAACCAGGGATTTGAAAATCCAGATCATTTTGATCCACATTCAAAGTTTTGAAATACTGGGCCCAGTATCAAACCAGTGACACTTCTAATGATGACCTTTCATGGGCTCAAAAGTACACAAAAGTGTGATTTTTGTTTCTACAGATGAAGTCTTCTGTGATGTATTAGTTTCAGCAGCCTCAGTTTAACAGACAAGTTGCACGATGATACAGCAATCCAATTGCAGGTTGTGAACTATCAACTTATCAGAGGGAAGAGGTAAGATCAAGATCTGAAATAAATGAAGTCAGTCATCACAAGCATAAAATGTGAATCTTTATTACAAGCAATGAATAAGTTGTCAAAAAGAATATTTGTATTTTGGCATCCCTTTAGACAATTATAAGTAGTTAACCTTTCTAAACCAATTCTAACTGCTTTCTATAAAGACTTTTTCTTCACAGAAATAAGAGGCAGAAGTAGATCACAAATTTACATTCTGCTCTGATATGATTCAATAACATCACAGCAGGTATTGTGTGCCAGTAGTCTGCATCAGGTACCCAAAAAAAGATTCATTTTTCTCTAATGCTTAAGTCTCCCAGTGAGAAAGCTGATTTACATCTACCAAACCCAAAACTGAACTGCACTGTAAATTATCTTGAGTTTTGGGCTAAGGTGAAAAATGTGTGGAGAAAAAAACAACTGCACTTCTCTTTTTTCTCCCAGTTTTTTGAAAAACAATTTACAGAAAGTAAAACTCAGATTTCCACTGGAGATGACGTGATTATCAAAATCAAAACTTAAGAACTTAAAACTACTTCAAGGAAGAACAAGAGCAGTGCTATGTAAATTCCCCCCACCCAACAAAGGCAGTAGGCTTTCGATACATCATTTTTGCATTAATCAGAGCAGCATAAATACAGAACAAGGAATGACAGTCCTATAAACGCCAATGTCAGTTTACACGAGTATCAGCTGTATTTTTCTTGGACCGATTGGTCGTCCACTTAGCTCCTGGATTGCTGTCAGGGCCTCCTGACGAGACTCAAATACCAAAGTGGCAGAACCTTTAGGCTTTCCGGTCTGGTCATACTGAAGAGAAACAGATCCAGGTATGATACGATATCCGTAACAGAAATCATAGATTTCATCACTTCTGATCTGGAATGGTAGGTTGACCAACTGGACACAGGTGGGACCACCAAAATGCCGTGTGGGAGGGCCAAAGCTGTTGCGTACTCCATTACCCCTGTTTCGTGGAGAACGAGGTCGAGCTTCCTGAGGTTCATAATCTTCGTCTCCACTGAAGTGGGTCTGTGCATACGTTGACGAGACACTACCATCCAGAGGATTCTTTAAACCCGGGTAAAAAGTATCCCCGGGGCGACCAGATGACTCGCTGCTCCTGCTGCGCCTGCCCGAGAACCGCTCATCTCTTGGCAATGGTTCTTGCATCGCTGGTGTTTCAGCAGCCAGTTGCTTCATTTGAGATTGTGAAATACACTTCATTAAAACCTCTGACCCAAGAAACCGACGTCCATTGAGAGAGAGAGCTCCCATAGCCTCTGCCTCAGACCCAAAGAGAACCAAAGCCTGTCCAACTCCAGAGCCTTTATGGTCACGCAGCACCCACACCTTGTCCTCTGTAATATCAAAGCCATGGAAGAAATCAATGATCTCAACCTTTCGCACATCATATGGCAGGTTCTTGACAAACACGCACAGTTTCTCAGAGTCAAAATTGTCCCCTGCGTAAGATGGAGGCCTCTCCTGAGACCTTTTAAGGTTTCCAGGAGGTTCATCGGCCGAACCCTGAGATTTCAGAAGGTTGATCATATGCTCTCTGGAGATTGGACGGGTGCTAACCCATCGATCAAAAAACAGTCTTTCCTCTTGACTTACGGCCTCACGATAGTCACGGCGACTCTTGAAGAGTACAAATGCAGATCTTGTTTTTTTCCCATTACTGTCAGTTAAATGCAGGATCTGATCGTCCTCAAGCTTTGCGAAGTCAAAAAGATGTTTTATGTCTTTTGTTTCCACTGCAAAAGACAGATTATCCAACATCACACAGAACTCTTCTTCAGAAGGAACAGCATGCCTCTGGATCACAGGTGATCGGGATCTTGCATAATGTGGATTTCTTTGGCTGCGGACAGGTGATCTCCCCCTTTCAAAGTTGTCCCCTGCGCTCACCATCATTGGCATTCTGCCAGTAGCCCGATACCAATCCTTGGCTGTTGTTTCAAGAACCTCAATATACCGCGAGCCAATGTATTCCCGATCCCTTTTCAAGGCTTCCAATGAGTCCTCCCTTGTGGAAAAATTGACAAAGCCCTTTCCATTGTTCTGTCCTTTGTGATTTTTCACTAACACAATTTCTGTAACAAGTAAACCACCAAAAAAGTCACGGATCTCTTCCTCGGTTACAGAGAAAGGCAGCCCATTTAGAAACAAACCAATGAAGCCTTCTGTGTCTGAAGCCCTTTGATGTTGGAAGGGAGGGCTATAACCCAGTTGGCCACTCGATGTCCTGCCCAGCTCTGGGTCCCTAGATCTTCGAGCGCGTCTTGCGCTGATGTCAGATTGCCTCTTCTGCTCCATTTCCACATTTTCTGTTGTTATCTCAAGTACAGTTTGCATTTCTGCTTTACTACTAAGTAGCAACCTAACAGGTGAACCTCTAATGAATCCTCCTGACCGCGTCATGGCCCTTCTCGCATCTTCATCTGAAGCAAAGATAATGAATGCCTCCTCTAGCTCCCCACCAATTATATGCACTCCTCCATCTGGAATTTTGAGGCCAGTGAAGAACTTCCGAATATCCTCAGAACCCGCAGTGACTTCCAGTCCCTGTAAACGGATGACGACTGCCATGCTGAATCACAAACAACACCACCTGTAGACAAAAGATGGCAAAAAAACAACATTATTGCCCACAGAGCGTCACTTGGTCTGCATCAGTTTCCCCCCATTCCTATGAAATCACCAGGAAACCGCAAAAGTGGATCCACAAAAGCCACCTTCAAAACACACAAGACAAATTTAAATTGGGTGAGGTAAACGTGACAGGACATCAAAGACCACAGCTCATGCTCCACATAGGAAATCTCAGCAAACAACAAAAAATATATCAACTTAAAGAAGTAGTGGTCAACTGGAGAGGGCCTTCAGATTTTAACGATTTTGATGATCCATCATAAATCGCATCCTTGAAAACTTAAAAAATCGTGGAAAGAAAGCTCTTCATCTTGCAGTTAATCCATATAAAGAGCCACTGGTGTTTGCCTTATTAGCATTTAGAGTCCAACCAAGTCAGTTCCACATCTGTCAGGGGAAACCTCAAGTGGAAAAATATCAAGATCCGCACACACACCAACACCCAAAAATGAAATGGCATCTTCTCAAATCACAGGAAGTCAGTACCAGGCATGCCCATTGTCCACGGCAGATCTCCCATAATATGCAATAACTGAAAAGTATTCAAATGCACACAAGAGCCCATATTGGTGATTTTACATGTTTAAGCTACATAACCACCACTGGATTTCTCCCCGTTAACAAAACATACCATGGTAGTATTGTGCAGAATTGATTTGAAGGATTCAAAATACAAAACTGGGTCTGCCCACAAATAAACCAGCATCTTAGACCAAAGCAAACAAAACCTAATGAGAAGGATTCTTCACAACAAATCAAGCTTGCCATCACAGGAAAAAAACAGTGTAATTTTGACTATGGTCACATCAATTTCTAAATCCTTGTTTTAAAATTAAAACCAAGCCTCTAAAGGAAGACAATCTGGACAACGGCATCCAGACAAATGCATAAGGCAAGCTGTAGTTTAAAAAAAATACTTCATCTATCGGTTATGGATGAGAATCCTGTAACTTACGGACACTGAACTAGTTATGCTTTGAGGAAATAAGCTTCTCAGTAGCAGAGGTTCTTAATACTGCAATATGCAAGCTACATTCATATTAAATTAACAAACAAATCAAAATATATTCAAACAAACATTTTTGTGTCATTTAGCACAGAGCAAAACCTCCATTCTAACTTCTACTAATAATGTCAACTCATGCCAACTCCAGTCTGTAACAAAAGGATTGCATTTCTATACAGCACCGAGTATACTACTGCCTTTTTTATATATATATATAAATATATATATTCTGTGGTGCTTACATGACTGACATTCCATGCTAAAAACTACTTTTTCTATATTAAGTTAATTTGGGCTAAATATGATCAGTGCTTCAGCCACCACCAAACACCTGTGCAATCACAACCAAAGGTAATTTCAATTTTCCATTTCTCTGGGACTTCATTAATTCCATGGAACTCATTTACATTCCCTCAGTCCCGCGCCGACAGATTTCCTTGCTGCAGGCCTTTCTGACTGGACAGACTGAAGCATGCCAAGTTTATGATGTCTGTTTAAAGAAAAAGAAAAATCCCATGGACAAAATGAAGATGATGTTCCAATGTTGCACTTTAAGGTATTTCCACTCCGTTCCTGAATTGCCTTTAATGCTCCATTAATATGTCCAAAATGGCCCATCCTGTGGTCACCAATGGCATCAGAAATACTTGGAGTTTTGTGGGTCCTCCAAGTATGCGGTTCATTCCATATCAGCAGGAGTCCAACCACACTTAAAACACAAAACCAACAGCGCACAACCTCCACATTTTTGCTAAATAAAACATAATTACCTACTTAGCACATCAAATGACAAGTACGCAATCAACGTAAATGTCTGTATCCACAAAAAGCTACATAAAGGGAAGATGTCGCCGATGTTAAGCTAACCATGACAACAGCACTTCACAATGCACGCAGCAGCCGTGTCATTGCAGACGACTACAGCCAAACGCCTGTGATGAAACCACCGCAAAGTTATTCACACGCAAGAACAACACAAGCTCTGAAATGAGCGTCACCCTGGGAAAATGACCCTGTTATTCTGGTTATTTAATAGCAAGGTGGAAGGAAGACGTATTGACGTTTTTGTAGCTCAAATAAGCACAACAAAATGTCGAGCTTAGCTAACATTAGCTTGTCAACTAGCAAAGCTTTTGCATTAGCCCAATAAATGGTCTGCACCGACCAACAGAAACAACAACATTTCTCGAAACAATCATGCCACATATTAGCCACGTATCCCTAAGACAAACTTACACAGACGACAAGTTAAGATTGTGGTGAAATATCGACAGTAAAGACGAATATTGTCGTTATTAAATTCGGGCCGTGATCTTCCAGGTCTAGTAAGCGGAAGTAGGTCTACTCCTTTTTCTTCTGTGCCATAACTTAGCGATGCGCAAGGTTCATGAAACTGTAGACTGCCATCTATGTACCACCGCCACGAAAATTACAATGACCTCAATAAGGGGTCATTCTGGACAATAAGGCTGTTTCATGAAATTTAAGTAAATACATTTCTACTTCAATGTTCCACGTTGTATGCATTGCATTTTGTCCTTGTTATTGAGACGTGTAAAACATTTAAGAGGTTTTCCACCAAGTTTTAGTTTAAAATAAAAAAATTCTGCACTTTATTTTCCTCATTTTAATACTTTAGCCAAACAGTTTTCTCATGCTGAAAGGGTTAGGGTTAGGTTCTGGATTCTATAAATTAATGTTCTAGGACATTCATAGAACACATTTGCTGTATGGATCTCCAGCCGCTCATCTCTCTCAGTCTCCAAATATTATTTCACATGAAAATGTTTTCACTACCAAAGCAATATTATATCTGGATCATACCTCAAGAGCTTTTCATAATTACCCTGCTTCTGGGTGGAAGACAGAGCAGTTCTTATTCATGTAGAAAATGAGACAATATCACTCCTAGAATATTGTGTTCCAGGACAAAATGGAAAAAGTCAACTAAAACCTTCTCATCCAAATACCATGCAACAACTGACAGAACTACAGATTAACCAAGTTTTGAGTTTGCCCCAAAATAAAGAAGTTAAGTCAGATGACTGAACAGTGAGTTTCCTTAACCAAGCATCTACTGTAATTGGGTCTTGAGTGCTTCAATCAAATATGGCCAGATAAGCTACGTATGAATATTAATGATCAGCAAACCAGATTTCATTCAGAATCACAAACTTCTACCGCAAAACTTTAAGGCACATTTAACCTGGGTTTGATAACCAACGCAAAGCACAGAAAGCACAGAACACAAAGCATAGAAACCAATAAAAAGTAGGCAACGTCCAAAATTAGGCACAAAACCACAGTGTGGCACAAGAGACAAGCAAAATCACAAAAGTCATCACAGAGAACAGCTGGAGAGGGGAAAGGGTAATTAATTAATAAATAAACAATGCAAGCAAACTTAGCTGAGACAAAATTGCCAAAGATCAACATAATTAACAATATATGTAACGAAAACACTTGGTTAATCTGTCATCATAAAACTGTAGATAGAAGTTAGACCAAAACACCCCAAGAAATTGATTGCAACCAATAGTATAAAGCGAAAAAGAAAAACCCATTGCAGCCAACAGCACGATTGTGTTATCTCTCAGTATATGCCCCATGTTTCTTTGCGAGGCGAACTAGAGACAATTTCACTCCATTGTTCTGTAATTTAATTAATGTTACATTTTCTGTGGTTTTCCAAAAGCCAAAAATGTTTTGGTTTTAATTCTGTTATATGTCCTTGGGCGGTCGGTATAGCTTTCTCGCGCCAGCGGTGCCCCCACATCATTTTAACTCCGCAGCAACAGCAACGGGCTCAGCAGTCTGTTTAAAGATGCGTTTTAAATACTTAGGTGCACAGACCTATAACTAACTGTTTGACCAAATGGTTATTCATTCTGCTTGTTTGGCATGGTACTTTGGGTCGTTTATTTGGCCGTAAACCCTTGATCAACTACGTGACCACACGCTAGCTCGGTTGCACCAACATTCACCCATGCTGAAGCTGGGGCGCAGCAGCGGCACAGGAGTCACTGAGCCGAGTATCATTTCCGACCGCTCCGAATGGATTTGACGTCGGCATACGTTGCTGCTTGATGTTTTACAAGGGGTCGGTTAGCGATTATTTCGAGGATGGGGGAACCTTGTGACCTTAAACACTTCGTAAAGTGAGTATCTCGCAAACTAGTTATATCTATTTATGTTTTCGCTCGTTCTGACCCAACTACAAAACAAAACATCAGTAGCTAGCATGCTAACCAAGCCTGGTTATGGACTGGGTAAACGAATGAATTGTACAGCGACATTTAAGTGCTTATAAAACCCTCAACATTTTAGAAAATATAAATATAGAAAAACAACAAACTGATACAGTTGCAAAAACATATAGTAATCACACATACTTAGCGCACACCAAAAGTAGAAGAAACTACAATAGTCACGTTAGCATACATGCTGCTTATCACAGTGGAAGAATTAGCTTATATTGCTATCGCTAGTCGCGTTGTTCAGGAGTTCGTCGATTAGCCTTCGTTTCAAATACAATTGTTTTATGGGCCGCCGAGCGGAGTAACACCGACTAAAATTAATAATTTTTAACGTGTACATTGTAAATTTGCTGCACATTGTAAATGAATATGCTGCATTGAATGGGCCACAGCACGAGCTAACGCTATCTGTTATGGCCTACAAAGTTAGCTAAGCTGGTTCTGATGAATTAACTTAAGTCGCAGTCTAGTTATCTACCAGCTAACAACTTTCATACTCTCTCGTCAAGACGTGTTGGATAATTATAGCAGAATTTAACTTTTGTATGCACATTGTCCGGTCCTTTTATCATTGGGTACGTTCAAGCTTTTAAAGGCCATGTTTTGGCTGCATCCACTCCCCCCCCGCACAGGCCATGCTGCCATTAGATTTACGTTTGTACATTTAAAAACTCACTGTTGCGGGGATCATTCACATTAAAAAGCAATTTTACAAAAAGTACTGTTTTCTGTAGGTAATTTGCTTATCGTTGAGGTGTCAAATAATAAGATACATGTGTTTTGCTCGTCCTGCATCCATCGACCACAATGGCGTTATTTATAAACTGTAGGTGTATTTCATGGTGGCTCTCAACTCAAACAACACTAAAAACTAACTGCCGAGCTAACTGAAAAGGAAATTCTTGTCTAAAATCTCAAATATAATACAGACTTTCATATTGCCATACCATATTGTTGTTGATAACAAATTATAGGAGCAAATGCATGCAGAAGTCGTTAACTATGCAGCGCCATTAAGATTTATTTTTTTGCTGTATAAACCATACACTGCCTTCACAATTAATAGACAAGTGAACATTGTGAATGCTTTAATACAAATGCACATTTTTAAAAGCCCCAGCCAATATAGTTTGAGATATAAAGTGATATCTGAAGGAATTAATCAGGTGAGACTTTTCTCAGGTGATATCTATATGTGTAATGAGGAAAGATGGAATCTAAGGTAAGAATGGGCTTTATGCACAACTCAACTACTTCCTGAACATAAGCCAGCTGCTTTGTGTCCTGTCTTTCATTACTGGACGAACTGATTAATCCAGG
>JAVQJG010128855.1:0-26207 GCA_036024015.1 Craterocephalus amniculus | reverse complement strand
GTGTGTGTGTGTGTGTGTGTGTGTGTGTGTGTGTGTGTGTGTGTGTGTGTGTGTGTGTGTGTGTGTGTGTGTGTGTGTGTGTGAGAGCAGTAAAGTTAGTTTATTTGTTCTGTCAGTGTGTGTCCGTATCTTTCACCCTTTTCACCTTTTTCCCTCTCCCTTGCATCTCAGGTCTGTCGATCTGCGGCCATAACTGCATGTTGACAGCCGAATGGATGTCAGCCAGCAAAATAGTGTGCCGCGTGGGTCCTGCCAAAGATGACAAAGGAGAAATCATCGTCACCACCAAGTCTGGAGGCCTCGGCACCTCCACAGTCTCATTCAAACTGCTCAAGCTGGAGAAGATTGGTAAGACGCTGGAGGCAGAAAGTCAACACAATGACTTTTTTTATGCGTTAGTCTGAACACAACGAGCTGAGGATTTAGCTGTGGATTGCAGTTTATTATCATTTTAGCAGTTATTTGCGTATTTTTAATCATTTGCTTCACTTTTTATCTGTATATGTTGTCCAAAATTTCTGAGATTTGTGTTTAATTGTATGAAGTGTTCAAATGAAGAATAGAAATAGAATATTTGTGATTTGCCATGAACTAACAGAGCTTACTTTTTGACAAAAAATGGATGAAAGCAGATTAACGCATGCGATTTGCTGACGCAGACCAAATATCAGCGATCTTGTTTAACACGAGACATGTTGATGTCTGATTACAAGAAATCTTTGTCTGTGGAAAACTCCAAGCATCTGTGGTCATGTGGCAGGTTTTTTATGCCAAATTGGTCTGTTTATGACCATTTTTTTCCTTTTGTTTAGTTTATTATGACCTTATCTGTGTTTTTTTGTGTAAAACTGTTATTGAGCCCTACAGACATACATTAATGTATTTTTTTTAAGAATATATTGAACTAAATTGGTTCTAGCATGGTTTAAAACTTGGAGATACAAATTCAGCAACTTAGCGTTGATGCTCCTGGAATGTTTCTGTTTGTTTGTGTGCTAAATATATTGGAGAAAGAGGAAATTGGGGATGTGTTGTTGGCCTCAGTGACTGTGACATGTCTCTCCTGCAGGTATTCTGGACCAGTCTGCAGTGTGGGTGGATGAGATGAACTACTACGACATGAGGACAGACCGCAACAAAGGAATCTCTCCCCTTTCCTTGCGTCCCAGCAATCCACTGGGCATCGACATAGACAAGTATGAATCAAAAAAACGCAACCACACACGCACACAGTTAAATCACATTGCCATAAACACAAGTACTCCTCATTGAGTCATGGTTTACATCCCTAAACAGAAACAAACTCTTCCCATATGCCGGCATTTGAAATATTATGCCGAAATGGCAATGGTCGAACAGCCTCTAACCGCTTCACACAGTGAGTGGAAAAAACATATTCGTGTATAAAGCAGAGCGAAGGACGATATACGATATTTTAAAAAGAGCCGTGGGAGCTCGTGTACACCACTTCAGAGCGGGCAGCAAAGTGATGCCTCCCACGTGCCGAGCAGGGAGTGCAGAGGTTGTAATCTATAGTTTGTGTTGTCAAGTTCTGGCATTTCTGGCTTACTATTTGTTTGGTTTAGAGGGGCCGGGGGCAAGTGACCGCTCGTGGCCAGAGACAAGACCCCCATAAACAGGCCGTACCATTCACCCGCTCCCAGAGATGCATTAAACATTCAGCGGCGCAGAGAGTCTGCACAATTCTCTCACATTAGTGGGAATCATTTGGAGTTGAGAATCTTCGTTGTGGTTTTCTGTGCCAGCTGCTCAGATCAGTCTAATTAATTACACTTAATACATGTAAAGTGTTTATTACAAATACTATTATCTGTTCTAGAATAATTATCCAGTATTGATGCATAGAACTTGATGACAGCTAAATTTCTGAGCGAAAATATAAAGGATCTGACATCTTGTTTAAATGTGAAAAGCAAGCTATTTAAATATTCCCGTTTGTAATTGCATTTGTCCTGGGC
Source organism: Craterocephalus amniculus (assembly GCA_036024015.1). NCBI lineage: Eukaryota > Metazoa > Chordata > Actinopteri > Atheriniformes > Atherinidae > Craterocephalus > Craterocephalus amniculus. The sequence continues at coordinate 24,228 of JAVQJG010128855.1, read as the reverse complement.
AGATTACATTCTTTCTTGTCAGAATTAAAAAGATATCCACAATCACGTTCTTGCAAGTTTAAAGTGGATATCAAGACAGAGATCTTTAAATCCTTGAAGACGTTTGAGTGGTTAATAATTAATAGCTAGACATGTATATGTATTGTGCAATATTGGAAAAATCTGCCTTTGCACATAATTGGTGGGGCCACTTTACTATCCACTTTTTTTATTCTTTTGCTTTCAGCATAAGCAAGACTTAGTTTAATATTAGATCTTATTTATTTTATTTTAACTGTTCTTAGTGCATTGAGTTTTAGTAGTTTCTGTTGTTTTCTATTTTTTCTTTTTTTTTTTTTTGTCACGTTTTTATTTTGTGTAGCTTTGGTTGTTTAAAAGAACTTTATAAATAAAGTTGGCATTGTATTGCAAGAATCTGGAATTTAGGTCTTTTAAATAAAATAGCATTTTAATAACATTCCACACATCTATTATGTTATTATTTAAATTAGAAACAACATTTTTCCTCTCTTGGTCGAACGCCCTGGTTTTCTGGAGTAGGATCCTCTACAATCAATTGGTTATTATTCATCATTTTTATTTTTGGAGTCCAAAATGTGACCGTGGATTTATGAAATGTTCTTTTTTGGTGTGTTAAGATATCCAGTGCATACTCTCAGCTAAGTTATTAAAGGTCAAAGCAGCTTGCCATCAGAAGTTAGTAATGTGTCAGTTACACAGAGAAGTGAGTTTTATTCATTAATGAATGCACCCTCTTATTATTTATGTTCATTTTAACAGTTTGTGATGATACAGAATAGTATTTTAGCAATTATTAATGTTTCCTTTTTGATCATTACATAGTAGTATCTCCTACATGAGTGTCATTTATGTGGAGGCACAACGCAGTCTTTCACTTTTCACATCATAATTGCTGAGATGGATTAACATAAATAGGACTTAAAAAGCATTTTAAAATTTTAGTGCATTTTTAAAATCAGCATGTCAGGGTTTTTCCCGTATGAGGCCTGAGGTTTTCTATGCATGTGTGCATGCTTGCGTACATCACCAAGATCGATCCAGAACATAGATTTTTGTTTTTCTAAAATGCTCGGTTTGTGCAGCGTTTTTCTCTGTGAAGCTGCAGAGTGGGTGGTGGTTTGGGGGCGACAGGGTTGGTTTGTGTAGACCACAGGTCATTAGTAGAGATCAAGCTTCCCTAATGAGTACTGGGTCCTCCAGGGGCATCCAGGCGTCACACAGTGCACTTCCCACGCCAGGCTTCAACAGCATCAATACTTCCTGACTATACACTGCCCCCTGCTGGACAGATATGACCCTAGTACCTCATTAAAATGAAATTCCACATATGAAACATTTCTATTGCTTTCTTGCTGTTTACTGAATACAGTTATTGTTAATCTTTTTTCAAGGTCAGCACAGTTTGTACCCTGCTATTTTCTCCTCAGAGTATTTCTTTTGTTTATATAGTGCACATCTGAATCTGCATTTTAATACCAGTGAGGGTTTTCTGTGTTCATCTCTCTTTATCTATTTTCTTTCAGAGGCAAAATCCCACAGAAAGATATAGAGCTGACATTTCCAGGAATGAGTGGAGACTTCACCAGTGAGAACTTTTCTGCCACTTGGTACCTCATAGAAAATCATTCAGGCTCCAGGTACATCCATCTTTGATATTAACCACTTCTCTCATGATGACTAATAAGAAAATAAGGAGAAAAACAGAGAAAAGAGGGAAGATGTCCAGATCACTTCTAGGAACTCTGGCTGGTTTGTTGGTGTATCCTCTCTGAAGGTTCTGCCCTAAATGAGTGCTAGCATGTTTTTATTGATGGAAACATGTAAAAGTTATTAGAATACATTTATACAAACTGGAGCAACCACTAAATCTGGTGGTGCTGCACCTTCTTGCAGGGTTGTGCTGGGTGAAATTATTTTTATGTCTATTATTAGATTAAACCAGTAGAAGTTAAAGTTTTTTCTGCACACTTATTCTTTGTCATGCATATTCCCTCTGCTTATCCTTTGTAAGGCATTTAAAAGGATGCAACTGCCAAGATAAAATGTGTTGTTTACAAACAGAGACAACTTTCCTTGCAACAGAGCTGAAAGTAAACATTTTACCAGCTATGATGAGGATAAAAAATTAGATAGTCAGATAGAAGGGTAAAATGAAGGGAAATGTAGAAGAACTGGTGCTCTAAAATAACATTTAACACCCATATGTCCCTTTGGGGATAAATAAAGTTTTCTGATTCTGATTCTTATTCAAAAATGTTTGTTTTATGGTCATTTCACTTTGTCTAACCTCTGGTTCCTGTGGTGGAAGTGGAAGGGGCACAGCTGCCACCCTCCATAATGTCTTGTTCCCTGGAAAAAGTTCTCACTGGTTTAAATACAGTTGGGTCATTGCACTCAGTTAGATGGCTAAAAATACTCTTGTCTTTTTTTTTGTCTAAACGTTACCATTTGCGCACTTGTCAGACCAACCAAATATCAACCAATCCAGCTTAGTGTTTCGTTCATTTGAAAAAAAAAGATAATAAACATCATATTCACAGTTACATGTTCTGAAATGTATTGAAAAAATATTTTTCTTTTACTATTTATATTTCAAGTGTTCTTCAGGCTGCTGGTCAGAGTACGGATAAACAGCTTTGACTATTTACTTATTTTTTACAAAAATAATCAATTTGCTAAGAAGACATGGGCACACAGGAGGAAATAACTGTTGCAGAGTGAACGATAGCTGTGATTAAATGGTCATAGAATTTTATTCAGAAAAATATCATCAAGTCTTCACATGATGAGTTAGAAGAGCGAGGTGTGTAGACAAGGTATCCTGCTGACCCGAAAGACTGTCAGGTCAGAGGGGAGTTATTTTGGACCCTCCTGGCTTCCTTCACTCCCCCCCCTTAGCCTTCCAGTTACCCATTCCCCCAGGAACCAGCATGACCAGGGGCCTCTTGTTTGGACCTCACTAGGTGACTGTTTCTTCCTGCAGAGGAAACCTCACTCAGGACGCTGACACACAGACACGTCCACAGAAGTGTGAAATGCACTAAATTCCAAGCCTTTTGTTTATGCACATTTTTAGCATTTCTCAAAAGAAGCAGCTCAAATCCCATTTCAATTCATCAGATTATTTTAGATGATAACAATTAGGAAATATTAATACATTTGGCTTAAATGGCATTGTTTCCATGTTTTTTGTTTTTTTTTGTTTGTTTCTTTTGCACAGTTTTGAGCATCTGAAGATTGCAGCCAACAATCTGAAGAAGCAGGCCACGAAGAAGAACGAGGGAAGTCTGGCCTATGTGAAAGGAGGCCTGAGTACATTTTTTGAGGCTCAGGACGCTCTGGCAGGTAAGAGGGATTAACACTTCTGTGTGATTGGTGGACTTGCACCAAATGGTGGACAATGAACACACACACTTTCAGATCATCACTCCACGTCTCTGCTCAAAAAAGAGCTCCTGATTTTTTGGATAGTGTGCAAGCGCGCACATTTGGATTTCTTTTCCCCACATGTGGTTTTGCAGCGGTTGATTAAAGAGGCTCATTTGGCCGCTGTGTGAAAAGCCTCCACTTTGTGCTCGAGTTACACCGGCCAACCACAACACGGTTAATTCACCTTCATCAAAATGAGATCAGCTCTCACCTGTCACACACAGGCACACTTGACTCTGAAAAGTGGTTATAAACACACACATGCGCACACTCGCTGGCCTTCAGATGCCGAAAAAGATTTCAAGGTAGCAGAGACTGACTGCTGTCGCTCTGCCAGGTACCTCAAATCAATTGTTCGCTTCATCATTCATACTTTTGTCTGTTTACTCTCTGCTCCCGCCATAGCCGCTCAGTTACTTCCCCTTACTATTTATATGTACACTTTTTCTGCCTCCATCTTTATTATTATTGCTTTCCGTATGTTTGTGCCCCGGTTGGAAGAGAGGCAATGTTTTCATTGTTAGTGGCTGAATCTAAATAAACGGAGCAGCCCAACACAATGCAAGCCAGAGTATTAGTACTGATAGTGCTGATAACAGCCCCAATATGACCAATGGGAACAATGCGCAGTCATTCTCACGTTCAGTCTGAGCGTGCCTACTGTGTGCCCATTGCCCCAATGGGAAATGTACAGTCTCCAGAGATGCAGGAAGCATTGCACCATGGCTGGACTCGAGTGACCTCTGTCACAAGACAACTGATGCTATGTGACTTGCAGATTTTCTGGAGCTGAATATAAGACTGTTCAGTTAATGTTGTTCCTTCAGTTTGTGAAAGATACTAAGTGTGCAGCAGGTAGTTTAAGTTTATAGCCAAGTTTTGACCCATTAAAGCCTGAAGGCACCTATGAGTTTCCCAAGAATTTGACAGAAAATATTCATTACCAAGCATCTAACACCACTAGAAACATGAATTTGGAATAATTCCCAAGCTTAAAGCTTCAGGTTCTTTTCTGGCTTCTTACTTTTGCTCCTATCTTTGCTCAAAACCATGCTGTACACTACCAGGAAGCATTAGGCACTTTTCATCTGATTTTAAAGTTTACTATACAAATAAAATATTATTATTATTATTATTATTATTATTATTATTATTATTATTATTAGATTTATATTTATTATTATTATTATTATTATTATTATTATTATTTTATGAAGGCAACACTGTAATATTTTTTACATGTTTCATGGTAATAATCGTTAAATATACTCCCCGAAAAAGTGTTATTTTGTTTTCATGTTTTGTTAAAGGGCCAATTAAAGACTTTTGGAAGTCACATTGGACTAATTTTTTCTTTGGTTGGGCTTTAAGAGTTAAGCACATCCTTTCTAAACAACAATTTCTTCAGGAAATATACAGGTTTATTAGAAAAAGGAGCAGGTACTGTCCGTGAAACCAATGTCTCTTTAAGTTTGATTTATTTTCTTTTTCTTTTTTTTTTCCAAAAAGAAAAACATCATCTCATATTTGGAGTGCAGCGTGACTGTAAAGTTAATTTTTAAACTTCCTGACCCTTGTCTTCTCACCATGACTCATTGCAGCCCTACAGCATGCTTTTTGGGCCAAGATTTGGCTCTCTGTCATGAAAAATGAAGTTGTGGCTCAGAATGGAGAGCTGCAGTGGATATATTCTTTACACTGCGTATGGGCAGCCAAACCGACATAACAGCCGACATGCAGCTAGCGAGCCAGCTCGAGACAGCCCTGCAATAGTTCACTGCCGTGGCTGCTTCGCACAGCTGTCTGTGCAACTGTGAATCCTTTCTTTGTGTCTATGCAGAGTTTAGCACGTTTCTGTTGTTCTGAGTCAGCACAGAGGAGCCTCACCTGAGAAATTAACAGGGCGCTTGTGTGTTCTTATAGTTCAGAATGTGCTGCGTTCGAAATAGCCGTCATGCCTCCAGACCTCTAAGTCACCGTCACAACATTCTCGTCTACTTGCTTGTTTATTCTCTGTTTGCATGGGAGACTTCATTAATTACTTTAGTTGATGTCTGGAGGTTTTTTTAATGTACTGTAATGCAGGACCGTGTAGAAAGAAGGTGGAAAGAAAGATAGAAAATGCTAAATGTGAACAGTTGGACACGTCTGGGAAGTTTCTACATCTCCTTTTCTTTGTCTTGTTCCCACCATCTGCTTCCTAATTGCTTTCCAGAAGATTGTACTATAATCATCTGCAACAGTAATGACTAAATAAAATCCCATGCCTTTCTTTTTTAAAATGAACTCTCCCCCCTTTGCAAAAGTTAGTTCAGATTTTGCATCTGCAAGCCAGAAATCTTGTTAATTACACCGTTGTTTGGATTAGTGAGCTAATCTTGGCAAATTGATTGTAATGCTAGAGCCTCCACAGTGCAGATCAGCTTGCATAGCCTCAGTAGATCCGCAAGGTATAAGATGAGTTAGTGTTTATTCTCTGACATTTGTAATTTCATTTTTTTGGAACAACATTTTCTCCCATGGGCATCGCAGCACATAATTAGGTCCACTGCGAGCTGATTGTTTATCCTACCTATAAAATGAAAGTGATCCCATTTATCTCTACACAGTCCAATCAGAGTCCTCCACAGTTGCACAGAGGAACTAGTAGAGGGTTTTGTACAGTTATTAGAAAACTGAAATATCCTATTTAAATAAGCATCTGCATCCTTCACTTTGTACTTGCTGTAAGGACTTTTCATCGTCTCTAGTCTGGTTTGGAAGAATGTATAAGCTTCAGGTTTTTTTTTGTTCCCATTAAAGCTCAGCCAGGTTGGATGGAGCATGTCGCTGCTCAACCATTTTCAGGTTCCCTAAGAGATGCTCTGTTGCTACTTAGGTGTTGTCACAGTCTCCCTGCTGTCTTTTGTCAGCAGCATGCTTTGGGACATTGTGTTGCTGAAATTCAAGCCTTCAACCACTTTAGAACCAGTGTCATGACACCATTTGGTGTGGTCTTGTTTGTTATAGTTTAGTGAAGCCAGATTAGAGTGAGATGGTGTTGGATGAGTTAAATTTGCTTACCTTACCTGTTAGACAGGGCCAAACTTTTCTCTTTGAGAATAATTATTATAGAACCTGAATACCTCCCTAGGTCTGTACCATAAATCAGTCTTGTGGAATAGGTCTGTGGCCATTTTCTCAGCTTCAATGCTTGACTTAATTCACATAAACCATCAACTTTAGTGCCTTTATATAGATTGGTCTGGTTCTCTCTGGATTGTCCGGTGATTTCAGGCTTCAATTCAACTGTGGAAAAAACGACTAAATGTTAATGCAAAGGAGAGCTTTCAGTCTTCTATTAAAAAAAGGGAAAGTGCCTTTTGTCAGCACTTTAAGAAGGGCAGAGAGATCAAATCCAACAGTTTTGTTTGTATCTTTTCAAGTATCTGTTTTACATGGGAATTGAACTCTTAACTTTAGTAGCCTGTTGTTGTGGTCGGGGGTTGGCGGGAGTTATATGAGGCAACCAGGATTTGATGCTCAGAAATGATTCACACTTCTAGCGAAACACTTTGAAATGATTGAACCAGCCATTTACACAGAAATGACTTTATGAGACCGTTGGAGTCATTTGTGTAGAATAGTGCTGCAAAAATATTGTTTTAGAAAATACAAGGAACTTTTCTCTGAAATTCCTTATATTTGGTGTCTTACAGCAGTGGTCCCCAAACTTTTTGAGCCACGGTTGAGTGGTTAATTGTATGATATATGAAATGTGTTATTATGTGACCATCCTCTAATTATAAAGTGTAATAATGACCAGAATCTTCAAAGATAAAGTGGACAAAGTGTTTTTTGATATTTGATTCGGTTCACCACTTTAACAAAGCACCTAAATGTCCAAAATCAGCTTTCACAGAATTAATGACAGATTTTTCCAGTTTGGGAAAGGCTGACTTACAGCTTTTGTATTTATTTTTTAGCTCTTATAAACCTACATTTCTTTCTGTAATGGTTCATTTTAATCATGACATAAAGATATCTTTTCATTATTTTCCTTTTTCTGTTTCTTTGACGCAGTGCTATAATTTTTTCCTGGATCGCAAAATATTTTGTTTCTGTGTTGGACAGGATTTATTTTATCCTTTTTTTTAGGAGGAAAAATGGTTCTGTAAACACTTCACATCAAACTTCACAAACTGGTGAAAGAGATGGAGGGTTTTGGCCCTGTGGACTGTTTGGTTATGGACCCCTTAGTGACAAATCGAGCGATGCCTCGGAGACGTTCGCTCACTGGCTGAGTGAATGAGTGACAGTGTGCTAGGCAGCAGAGGGTTGTTGCTACTAAAATGTTGAAATTTGAGGTTTTTCATTGTTGTGTGAAAAGGAAGTCTCCCAGTGATGCAGGAAACGGAACAGCTACCGTGTTCCAAAAATGAAAGATTCCCAGGGCCTGTTCCCCGAGTCCCCAGCCCCAGCAGGAGTCAAAACATCTCCAGCTTTAGAAAGCAGGGACACTGTATTTTTATTCTTATTCTTTTTTTTTCTCCCCTCAACGGTTCCAGGAAGTGAAGCGGGAGCTGCAGCTCTTCCTCAGGTCCTGGCTTGGAGTGTTATCCGGACTCTGACCTGATGTTTAGTTTAACCGTGACGTCATCGTCCCCTCAGTGTGTGACAGATGCAGAGGACACACAGCTGGCAGCGAGGCGGGGGGGGATGATGTGGAGACAAGAAGCAGACCGTGTGTGTGTCTTGTTTTGTGAATCCATCCTATGCTCTGTCTCACACACCGCTTACACTTAAGTACTACCCTGCATTTGGCCACATTTTCGGGGGGTCCATATTGATTAGGCAGACACATGTTTGAGCAGCGTGGTTTAGGAATACGTCAGTCTGCCTTGAGGCTTCTGTCTGACAGAATGGATTTATTTACAGAGCTCTCCCCCCTTCTGTTTGCCTCCCACTCCCTCTGCTGTCAAACTCTGCGACGCCAGTTTTCATAAAAAGCAAGATTGTTTGACCAAAAGGTGGAGGGGAAGAAGCTGAAAGCCGTGCTCTGCCTTTTCGTCATCTTTTCTCTCGCCTTCATTCTTTAAATGAAGAGTTTTCTTGTTGCATATTTGCGTTGCTTCACAAGTATGCATAAGAGGGTCTTCTAAACCCTCTCCACCTCTCTTCCACTCTGTCAATAAACCCTCAGTGCAGCTCTCAGCACCCAGCTGCCCACTACTGCACACCATTTATTTATTCACGAGGGTAGCCCCACCACTCGCTCTCGCCCTCTTTTTCCCTTTTTTTCCCCCCTCTTTTTAAATTCCCTCTCCCGTGTAAAGCTCTTCATGCTCAGTGATGGATACAAGCCATCAGAGTTCCTGCCCCCCTCTCCTCCTTTGCAGCAGTCATGTTTGGCATCTAGACCTCCAGCCCTGCTCTCCTAAATGTTATTTTTCAGACAATTGAAACATTCTTGATTCGTATTACCTCCAGGTCAAAGGGCGGTAAATGTCCCAAGACCAGCAAACTGTGCCGTTAATGGCTTTGGTTCGGTGCGGTGATCCGGCACAGTCTGGTCTGGGACGTGGTCACGTCATTGTTGTGTGGGAACAGGCACTAGAGGGAGTGGGTTCAGCAGCAGCATCTGTGGTTACAGAGCCGGTGAGGTTATCTCTCATCTACCACTGGAGTAGAGCCTGTTTATTGTTTTACATTCAGTTCCTGAAACTAAAAAATGTTCCCATCTTTGGTGACTGTTCGATCTCCATTTTCTCCTCTTCTTGTGTTTTATGCTTTTATTTGTCTAGTTTTATTTGGGAGTCTAATTTGAATTAATCCTGACCTTCTGTTTTAGCTATCCACCAGAGGCTGGAATCTGATGGCACAGAGAAGGTGGAAGGATCAATGACCCAGCGGCTAGAAAACATCCTTAACCGTAAGCATCTAGCATAAACTATGATAAAATGATCAGTACAGTCTTTCCCCAAATATTATCCTCTCCATCTAGATAGATTTGAAATGTTCAAATGGTAGACGTGTGAGAAGAGACGGGCTTGTGATCTGGACCATCCACGGCAGTAATCCCAGACACTGATACACAGTGCATGCAGGCCAGACACATCTGCACTGTGTATGTTTAGTCACATCTGTAGGTCTTCCTCTCTTTAACAAGCAGATCCCTCAGTAGAGGCCGTGTGCCCACTCTCCTATGTCATACATGATAATGGGACCACTCTAATGGAGGGTCAATAAGCTGGCCCTTTTCCCAAAGTGTAGAGTAAATAAACCTCCCAGCCGGATATAGCTTTCATCCCTAGCAACCCAGACTGGAAGGCCCATGGCCCACCGGGCCCCCTATTCACCCCCAAACCCATGCATCAAACGCACTGCACCAGCCAGCCAATCACAGATTGACTTTGTGAAATGTCAGCTCCGCAACTGCTCAGATTGGTGAGTGAAAAATGTTAAATATTCCTCAGTTCAGTTTTTCCTTCAGGGATTTTGTTATGGGGGCGGGGTTTTGTTTTGATTATAAGAGGTTTGTTTTGGGTTTTTTTCTATCTGACGGCACATCCGAGGCCACCCACGAAGTCAGTCAGTAGTGCAAAAGTCCCACCAAGCAGGCATACTTAGAGATGGATGTCACTTTCTCCTTAGCAGCTTGGTCTTTCCTCCTGCTCTCCTCTTTTGTGTCAAATAACATCCAAAGCAGGAAGAAAACCAGAGACCGGCAATAAGAGGGAAATGTGGTATCAACATTTATTTATATAGTGTCCCGGTTTCTCAGTTTCTGCCTCTTTCACTCTCACTCCAACTTTTTCTCACTCTTGTCTTTCTCGCAGGAGCGAGCGATACCGCAGATACTCTCTTCCAGGAGGTCTTGGGACGGAAAGACAAAGCTGACTCCACACGCAATGCACTCAACGTCCTCCAACGTTTCAAGTTTCTGTTTAACCTGCCACTCAACATTGAACGTAATATCCAGAAGGTATTTTGCACAAACGTGTCAATAAAACAGCAGAAACAAATAATTTGTGCTTTGACAAAACTCTACAAATATAATACATCCTTAGTTGTGTGTAGAGTAATACTAAATTACCAAAGAATTTCTTTCACTAATGATGGATGATGGAAATAATCTACACATGCGAGTTTGCTTGAACCAAGTAATTCTAATTTTTATTTCTTATCTCATTATTTATTGAAAAAGTTATTTTATATTCACTAATTAAATTAAATAGTAGGTTTGCATCAATACCGATGCTGCTTGTAAAAGGCAGAGAATTCATTGCTTTTTTTTAGTGTGGTAGCAGTATTTGTGTCAATGCTAAGTATCGGCATGTACTCAGATTCAAGTATTGGTATCGTATCAGTTTGAAAAAAGTGGTATTGTTGGAAAGAAAAGAGTATTTTTCTCTATAAAACTGAATTCTTAGGTGTCCACTTACAGGATATTTACAGGTTGATAGATTTATTCATCAGAACCATGCAGAACCTCTCAGTTCCTTCAGTATAAAAACAAATATTTTCTTTGTGTCTCAGTAAACCCCTCATTCCAAAACCCCTGTCTGCTCTGCTTGGTTAGTTCGTTTATCAGAAATGAAGGCATGTGAGACAGCTAAGCCTCTAGGCAGGTGTTACATGAATTTCTTTAATAGTGATTTTGTCCAGGAAGAACAAAGCCTAACTTGAGATCCTGTTTTTTTTTTCCAGCAAATTTTTTATTTTTATTTTTTATCCACAAATTAATACATATTACACATAATATATACATTATACACAAAAAACAAAGATCAACAAAATACTACAGAGACCCAAAAGAAACAACAACAAAAAAACAACTCTCTCTAAACACTGTGATCATTTCAAGAATTCACATGTGCAAATAAATATAAACACACTGCACATCCATAGCCGTCCCCTGCAGAATTCCACAGGGCCAATCTAGACTTTTCCATTCATGTCTGGCCATACATCCAGTCCTTTTTTTTTCTTTTTTTTTGACCACATGTTTCTTCTCTGAGCTCTCTCCCACCACTAAAAGTCACTCCAATGTTGATTCTCATCTTATCTGTCACTTCCTTTCTTTTTTCTTCACTCTTACTTCAATAAAGTCCCCTTGTCTTTCTGTGCTGAATGGGCCATGCTGCACATTCAAAACAGTCAGTGTGTTGATATCTAGTTGCTGGCGTGCGACATGGTGCTGTAAAGCAACATGCACATATAACTGGTTGCATCCTAGCTGGAAAACGAAGTTGTGAAGAGTGTTTTTTCCAGCCCCAACACTGCAGGGCAACAACAGCTCCAGGATTGTACACAATGAATGTCAGTGAACCATCAAAGCCAGTCAGGAGCACAGAGTTTTAAACTGTGTGGGGAGCAACGTGTCCTCTTCGAGAAAATGTCTTTCTTTACAGATAGTAAGCCAACTTTCCAGTTACGGATACTTGACAACTATGGAAACATAAGAAAATCTTATTATTCTTTGTCTTTGTCTTCTTATCATCTTTTTTGTCATCTTCTACTGAGTAGAAGATGACAAAAAAGATGATGACTCTGTAGTCTTTTTCTTTTTCTTTGTCCTGTTATTTGTCTTCTTGTTCTCATTTGCCTCATTATTTATTTTTTTCCGAATAATTTTCTTGTTTAATTGTAGAAACAGTGTATTGATAAGAAAGCATTTCTGGCTTCTTTACTGTCTTTTTTCTTTTTAAAACCAACTGTTGATTAAGTTTAGGCCATCATCTTACATGTTTGTAAACTTAAGCAGATAAATAATTTTTTTTTTTGTTTTTGATCATTACACTATTATTTTCAGAACAGTGTTAAAAAAATGGATAAAAACTGTTCACTTTTTCCAACCTTTAAGGAGTGCTTATTGATATCAGCCCGCTCTGGAAAGTCTACACTAATTGATAAGATGCTATGCCATATAAATGTTATTAATGTTAACATAAATGTTAATACATGTCGTTTAGAGGATTTTTCATAAGCTGCCGCTCTGTGTCTTCTCTATCAATCCCCAGTTTGTAGTGTATATTTGTTTTACAGAACAGCTCGGCTGACTGTCAGCCAGAGGGTGGAGCCAGAGAGACTTAAATACACAAAGTGTTTATTGATGAATTATGTCTTTAAAAAGAATGGAAAAAAATAAGTGCATTACTAACTAAAATGACATTTCTGTGCAGGGAGATTACGATGTGGTGATCAATGACTATGAGAAAGCCAAATCTCTTTTTGGGAATACGGAAGTTCCTGTTTTCAAAAAAGGTAATGTATATATTTTTAAAGTTTTTAACCTTAAGAAATAAATTAAAATTAAATATGTTTGTACTGCGCTGGTCCGAGCTGTTCTTTAAAGCCTTTTATTCGTCTGTGGTCTAGTTTACGCTGAGGTTGAGACAAGGATCGGAGCTCTGAGGAGTCTGTTGTTGGAGAAACTGCTGCAGACACCGTCAACACTTCATGACCAGAAAAGATACATCAGGTCTCCTTATCGTTTAATCCTTTGACTGCTTTGCCTCACCAGTGTTTATCCTGTCTTGTCATTTTATATCTCTTAAGTTTTATTTTGTTTGTGGACAAAGTCTTTGTCTTCACGTACGGCCTTAAAAAGTCTCATAGACCGTTATGACAATCTCCTGGACTCTTTCATTGAGCTCCTTTTGGTTTGGTTTATGTCTGTTTATGTCATCATTTTACCAAAACTCAAACCCCCATCAACAGTTTTTCTGTTTCCCTCTAACTTTCCTTTGTTCGCAGATCCTCTCATCTTTCTGTTTTGTGGCTCTCTCGTTTTTGCGTCTATTTTTTCTTTCTCTCGCCTGCCTTTCTCTCTCATTTTTCCCTTTATCCATCTGTCTGTTCATACTTGTGGTCTCTACCGATTTATTATTGTAAAGACCAACCTGTCAGGATCACAGAGACCAGCTCTCGACCACATGGCAACATCTTTCATCCCAGTGCATTAGGCACAGCTCTGAACGCCCACTCAGCTCCTGTTTACCCTTCACATGGAGGCTGGGAGCCCCATGCATGTGTGTGTGGGCTTGTTTTGTTGCATGGGTCCAGCTGAAACCTTTAAAAGATGCCACCTAATCTCAAACAAATGAACAGCTGGTTTATTGGTAAATCAGTAAATAACATTAAAATTTATTCATGCCGATAAAATTAATAGCACAAGCTGATATTTAATACTTTGCTTTCGCAGACACTTTTTAAAAATTCAACAGACATATATTAAAACTGTGTAAATTATTTTTACTGACTTAGTTTTTAAAGGCCTCTTTCTTTCGCATTAGATATTTTTTAATTGTTATTGTGTTAGATTGTGTGTTACCCATTAGTTCAAGGGATTACAGTTAAATGAAATTTCACATTTTTATAGTTTAATAAAAATAAATGTCAAGTGGAAAAACTACAAATAACTTGTAATTAGACCTTTGAAAAAATATACCTCATACTCATTTTGCTCTCTAGCAAAGGAAAATTCAACGGGATCTCTGTTACTACTAGCTGCTGTAATGAGTTGAAAAGTGTCCTTAACTGTTCATGAAGCAAAGTTCATGGTTTTATTAAAAGATCTCTTAAAGTTTTCAATGAGATTTCATTGAAAATGTATATTGTACATAACTGTAAATTTAGTAATAAAGCTGAAAATAAAGATTAGGTACTATTTAAGAAAACAATCTGTTTTACCTCAGATAAAAACAATGCAGAAGCTGCCTTTTCTGCCTGTTTACATATCCATGCAGCTTTCTAGGAACAAGAGCCAGGTCTCTAATGCAACACTGTGCTGTTTATAATTTTGTTAGTTGGAAGGAAAAATTGTCTCAATTATATTTATGATGCAGTTTTCCTCTTTTTCTAAACCCTAGTGGATGCTGATTTCCATTCAATCCCATAAATCTGTATAAACCATATTTTAATTTAATTATGTGGAATAATTAGTAGAAAATTCTGAAACAAGACAGTATTTCAAGGAATCATGAAAAATGCTTTAAAGGAGGTGCAAAGTTGATTTCCTTTTTGAGGTAACTGTGGTAAATCAAATCAAACTTTATTTGTGTAGCAGTTTTCATACATTATGCATCACAAAGTGCTTTACATTGTAAAAACTAATTTTTAAAGAACAGTAATAAGTATAAAACATCTAAGATCAATAGCACACGCCCAATCATGCTCTCTTCTTTACTTTTCACACATTTTTCATCGCACACATGCGCACACACAACACAAACACAAACTGCCACCCTTACTCTCAAAAAAATAAAACTTTGTCTTTTAGTCTCTGTCACTTAACTGAAAAGATGTAAAAAACATAATTTGAGCTAAACATCTAAAAGACGATCTATTAGATTTCTAGTTTTTATTTTGTGTTTTTTTAAATTTCTGTTTATGTATTTTTGTATAAATATTTCTAATGAACTGTCAGATTTTAACCATGACGATCCAGAAACATAGTATGTATATTTGCCGCACCATTAGCAAGCTTATTTTTGCCTAGGTCAACATGTAAGCTAATTTTCAAACATGGAAAAACATCGAATTAGCCTTTTTGTACTTGTCTTGTCATTACCACTAGGGGCGCCTGGCTTGACCTCTACATTGTGGCTGTTTGTGACAAAATGTGATTTTAGTCTGCTTTATTTAATTAGATATTTATTATTTGGACTGATTAGCATTACAGAAAAAAGAAAAGCACTTAGCACGATCTTAGCACCTGTTCATTCTGTATCCTACTCTTTGAATTTATGCTTGTGTTGTTCTCTCAAATGTAAGTCGCTTTGGATAAAAGCGTCTGCTAAATGACAGTAGTAGTAGTAGTAGTAGTAGTAGTAGTAGTAGTAGTAGTAGTACAGACAGTAGTTAAAACATCCTGTGGAGTATTCTTCTAGTTTTTATTTGTGACATCCTTGCTTGTTTTGTAGGTATCTGTCTGACCTGCATGCTCCAGGTGACCCGGCGTGGCAGTGTATCGACGCACAGCACAAGTGGATCTTGCAGCTGATGCAAAACTGCAGAGACGAGTTCATCAGCGGTCAAAGAGGTGACTTAACCAGAGCGCACTGATCTGAAATGCCATATTTAGCGTTTTCCAGTCAGGCAGGAGGTCCATGTCATGTGATCCTGGAGGTAAGGGAGGGAAGAGAAATTCAGCTGCCTCTCCTTCACACCAGCCCTTTGCCCACATTCCCTGCTCAGTCGCCGCCCTCCACTGGCTGTTCTGTCTGAGGCCTGCGTGTTTATTTTTTCATGAATGTATGAATAAGATGAAAGCAAAGGAGCATGAGCTTTGGATTCGGGTTTCAGGACTTGACATGTTACCGCACACACACGCTATCTTTCCCACTTACACACAGCTTCACAGATGGATTGGAACAATTAACCCCAATTAAGCTGTTCCTCTGTTAAATCAGCCAGCAGAAGAATGTGGCTGTGAAACCGTCCACGTAGGGAAACTTGCGATTCGCCAACCACACGTTAGACGCATACATGTACGATTGCGTCGTGAGTGAGGGGGCTGCTTCACATGGTGCAGCTGGAACGTAAACATGTCTAATTCAAAGGGTAACAGTGATTTCCAGGGCTCGTTCTTGATGGATCAGGGGGTGGGTTTGCTCTCTGCCTCCCCACTTCAAATATCATGATAATCATGTCAGTGATGAACCCACAGGCGTTCCTCAGCAGAGCCATTTGTAATAGAGTGAATCTGATATTGCATGCGGTCTAGCCATCACGTGCAAAACCGAAATTCTAGTTCATTCTTTGCAGAAATGTACAGAAACACACATTTGGAGTGACTCTATTTACTTTAAAAACATAAAATGTAGTTTGAAGTAGATCAATATAAACATAAAATCCAAACAGTAATCCATATACATTACAATTTTGACACCATATGTATAAACACCTCGCAGATTCCTCAGACTCACAGTGAATAACATTTCTGAGTCATTTGTCAGTGGCCTCTAAAATGAAGCCACGTGACGGTTGAAAGCAAAAGCTGAGAGAAGTTCACTGGCAGATTGACAAATCTGCTAATAGATGTATGTTTGAGTGCATAAAACTAAGCCCACTTGGTCAGGTTTTGAGGAATTTTTATTTAAACCGAGCCAAACAGGATTTTCCAGCAGGTGCAACATGACTTTACTGTCAAGTTAAAGAGGTTTTAGGAGAAATGAAATGTAGGTGTTTTGGAGACTTTTCTTATTCAGTTTCCACAGAGCATTTCTCATCAGTGTTGATGAAAGTCCTTCGTCAGAAAACTTAACATTAAATAACAAAATGTTTTTTAACTTTTTGTTCTAATTGTAAGATTTAGAACATCTTTTGTAAGATTTAAGCTATACTGTTTATGTTCCACCTTGGGAATGTCAGTGGAATAGCATGAAAACATCTGCATGAATGGGAATCTGTCACTTAAATGTTTCCAAGGATTGAGATTAGGAAATCAGGATTTTTAAGTTTGTAAGCTTTCAGGAGTTTGGCCTTCACATACACCTTGAGGTATTTGGAGACTCTTCATAAGAAAATAATAAAAAATGTTGTAAAAAGATTGTCGATTTAGAATGCATAGTAATCATGTATTACCAGTATATATAAATGTAAATTTAAGAAACTAAACTAAAACTCAGATTTAGTATTGTGTTTAACTTATTGTTAAAGGGAAAAAAAACAGTTCACATTCATAACAAGATTTGACTCTTATCACTTTAAAAACTTGAAATAATGAATTAGTTTTCCGAAGCGTACTCTGCTAAAAGCAGTGTTTAACTTTAACTTATTTGACAGGGACAGCACATGTTAAAAACAAAGGATAACTCCTCAGTTGGCCAGTTTAGCCAAAGGGCTAATTTTCATCTGTTGTCCCTGGTCTGATCTTAAGGCTCCATTGAATAAGGAAAACGAGAAAATCATGAAAAAAACAAATATCTGTCAGTCTAAGCAATGCGAAAGAACTGATCAAAAGGTGGTGAAAAACTGGGACAATAACCAAGATAACATTGTTAAAATTACACACCATAGATATCTTTTCTGTTTCACATTTATATTCATATTTATATTTATGTAGGCACCGTCAAATCACAACAAATTCCTTGTAATGAAAATTACTTGGCAATAAATCTCATTCTGATTCAGATTCTGATTAAGCTACTAGATCACAGGGAAAAAAAACACAAAATAAAAAAAGCCTAAAACTAATTGATGAATCAAGGACACAACTGATAACATTTTTAAAATCTACTCTTCACTGAGATAAAGACGGGTGCACATGTTTTATTGGGATTTACATCCGTGAACTGCAGCCCGTCCTCAGTATTTTCTTTCTTATTTGGGTCAGTGCATTCGATAAGTGATCCAAGAACACACAATCTGGTATTTATGGTATAAACATATTTGTTCACATTGAAAGGACCTGATAGCCAAGAGGTGTTTGACACTGAGTGTGCTGCTGCAGATGGTAATACGCCCACTGCTAGAATTCTCTGACCATCAGCTGTCTGCAGTGCTTCCACATCGCTGTATTGCTTCACTTCAGTCCGTTTGGATCCTCAGCCAAGGCAGTCCCAGAAACGTGTTAGCCATAATTTCACCGAGCAAAGTTCGACTATAAGGTTGTCATACGACCTGCAGCTCTGACTGGGTGTGAATAGAGAAAAACATTTTAAAATGAATGATAATCACCCGCACCTATACTGGTGGAAAACTCCACACGTCAGATGTGGGTGTTTAAACCAATGCTGTCATCCTTCCAGGGAGGACCGGCATCAATTACAAACGGAAATACTATACAGGCGTACAGAAAGGTGCAAGGACTCTTAGTTTTTTTTTGCAGCTGCAGCTGTGTCCTATCTCCTCTGTTGTCTCTCTCTCTCCACCTCTTCTCACACACACCTGGTAGCTATTTACCATCCGCTTTCTATGCCGTTGTCCTCTGGCCAAGAGTGAAACCTGTGCTTCTGGAAACATCTCTCCACGCAGGCGATGCTTGAACAGCCATCATCACAAAACCACATCCACAGGATTCCCCGTGACCCAGTTCTTCCTCTTCCTCTCTCCGCTCCGCTCTTACCTCGTCTTGTCATGTGCCATCCTCTCTGTTGACAGCTTCCCGTCCCTCCTAGAATTACATTTACCAATTCACTGTACTCATAAGCTGTCTTTTATGCTGCTGTCAGCGTCACACAAGGCAGGGATTTTTCATCAGCAGTGGGTCAGCCATATCTGCAATAACAGGAATAATTTTCTCTGACTCGTGTGCTTCCGTGTCAGGAATAAGAGACCAGAGGCTGTTCTGGTGAAGTTACGACTCCATTAATTATTCGATGAATAGTCCTAAATGTGAAATAGAGTCATCCATCTTTGTTTCACCAAAAGCCTGAAGGCTGTGTTTTTTTGTGAGGAAGCATAGCAGAGCAAGTTGCTTCCGTATGTCCAAACACTCCCATCGTGCCCCGCTGTTGCAGTCCCACACAATTAGAAACTGCAGGACTCTTATTTCCTGCGCAGCGCTTCTTCTGCCAATGTCAATACAATTAGCAAGACTTTAATTTTTTTAAATTTTTTTTTTAGAAAAATCGGTTTTGTCAGAGAACAGATCATCAATCAGCATCCCGAAGCTGAGAAGGAGCACTTCACATCACATGCCAGCACCTCCACACTTTGCACATTTACTGATTAGGAAAGAAACACAAGAGGACATTTTCAGAGGAAGTGAGGAAAGGAAATAGAGAAAGTGACTTAACAACATCCAGCTGACTTTTATGACTTTTACTGGCTAGAGAGAGCTCAGAGAAGAGACAAAATGAAGGCTAGATGCCGATTCACCTTCATATAAGAAAGTCTGCTAAAGTTCAGGAGTGTGACTCTGACGTTTTGTTTAGTCCTGTTTAAAGGACACGCTGCACTCTGTGCTGAAGTATACAAGCTTTTAGCTAACAGCTCTTTGGGAATCAGCTTGTTGTTGCAAAAATCCTATTTTCTCTGTATAATTGGTTCTATGTTAAGCTGGTCTGTATTTACACGACACTGACTCATCCTTTGAGTCAGGAGCCTTTTTTATACTTCAGTGATTGATGGTTCAGAGTTAGTGGCTGAACAAAAACACGTCCCTGTAGAAATGATCGGGTTTAAGGACTGGACTGAAAATGAAGGGGAAAAACAGAAAATGTCTTTAATAGACCTTCAGAAGACTTGAAAACGATTGATCATGACGACTTTAAAAGTTTATAAGCTTGTCTGACTGAAGGGGAGACACATTCGGAGGCTCAAGACTTCTGCTCAGTGCTAGACACTTAAAATGTCCCACAAACAGACTTGTGTGGACATTGGGGCTTCAGCCCACACCTGGATCAACAGCAGCTCTCATCCCTGTAAGAAGACAGGAAAATATAACATAGAGGGACTCTGTATGCGTGTGTGTGTGTGTGTGTGTGTGTGTGAGTGTGTACATGATATGAGAAAAGGTTGTCTGTTTACAGATAATCTGACTCAATTCAGAATTTCCTTACATTTTCTAGGCTGGTGCGCGGCCAACTTAACCGCGTTTGCTCCCCTGCCGGGGGATTTCTCAATACTTGCTTACACACTACATTCAGCCTGTGACTCACCAGTTCACTTTTCTCTGTGTGTGTCAGACACATGTTTTGGAAATGTGGCCATCCGTCTCTCTTCGTTTAGACAAACTCCATGTAGGCGTTCTGCTGCATTGCACAAACTTGTCCTGTTAAGTTTCATTTTCATTGTAGCAATTTTGGTCCCCCTCTCTTTGATGTTTCACTTTCATTCCTGTTTGTCAACTTTCACCTCCCTGCTGTTGCTCTTAAATTTTATTACATATTTACCAAAGTGAAGTCGTGTGACTTGCTGAGATAAGAGTGTGCAGCTGCAGGATTTTGCCTTGCGTTTTTGTTGCATAGATCCCCGGTGCCATCTAGTGGAACTTCAGAGTCAGAGGGTCAGCTCTGCCTGAGCAGTGTGGTCTTTGTAAACCCACTTCACCCTGACGCTCTTATTTCCTCGGTGTAGAAACAACTGGACATTCTCTCAGCTGTGGGTCTGGGCAGCGATAGATCAGAACATAAATAAAGAAAGTCTAAGAAGGCAGAGGGAGGATTGTTTGGTGTGAAAGCCTGCAGAGATTATTCAGGAATGTGGAATTATGAAAATGGCTTATTTGATTATTTGCTATATGAAGTATGTGTTTCTTTATCCGCCCAAGCTCATATCTCCTACCTCCATCCTTCCCTCTTTTTATGTCCATCAGTGGGCGTTGGAGCTCTGGACCTGGAGGAGAGCCGTCCGTCAGCCCTCGGCAGGCTCAGCCACTCTTCATCTCTGAAGCGAGGGGGCAGTCTAAGATCACCACGACCCAGCAGTGAGTTCACTATCACAAATTCACCCACATGCACAGCACTGTGGGGGGCTTCCCTGTCTGTGCTCCACTCTGAGTACACAGTTTTTTGTGTATGCAGTGCTTAGGGGAATCTCCTCTTTGGCCAGTATGGTAAAAGAAAAAGAAAAAAAATGTCATCCAAGTCATGAGTGCCAGGAAGTAAAAAATTTAGTTGTGTGTTTCTTTGAATTGCACGTCCAGTATGACATACATTTGAAGCCCACCATTACTGCTTTTTAGCTGCGTGTTTTATCAGAATTTGTGTGTTTTTATTCCAGCTTGCCACTTCGAAACCCCGCAACAAGTGCAGTTTGTGGAGAAACTCTCCGACGTGGTGATTAGTCAGCTGCCCAACTTCTGGAAGCTTTGGATCTCTTATGTTAATGGAAGTCTCTTTAGTGAGGTAAATGTTTCAGAAGTATTCAGAGTGAGAGTTTCTACTGTATCAGTTTCTACTGTTACAGCAGATTGTACCTTTTTATTTTTGTGCAGAATAGTTTTTTTATGCTCTGAAAAAAACATTAAAAAGTCATTCCACAAACATATTTTCCAAAAAATTCAAAATCTGAAATTTTGAAAAATAGATTTTAGCTAAGGTTTGTGCGAAAAGACACAAAACAACACTATTTGCGTATTTGTGTCGTTTCTGTTGAGGTTTCCAAATACAGGATTAGATGGAACTACTCAGTGTTTTACCTGCAGCTCGTCATTTTCAGGTATTTTTTCAGTCTGAAACATCTCCAACCAAAAAATTGCTATTGGCAGACTTTATCTTAATTTACTGCTATTAATTCCCAGTCCCTGAACATCTGATTGGCTTTGCATCATTGCTTGCATTGTGGATATGTCATTAATCCTGCTGCTTATTAGCTGTATGTATTTGAAAATATGAGACAGGAAAAATGAAGGAAAAGCCTTGGAAAACCCTCTTCAAGTCTTGGAGAAGGCAAAAGTAATGCCTTGCAAGAAGGTATCCAACAAGTCACAACTCCTGTTTGATTTGCCTTATCAGCAGTTTTTTTGGTCTGTTTTTTTTTTTCATTTCATAAACAAAAGAGGAAAGACATACATAAACCACAGCAATTCTCCACAAGGGGAAGAAAAGACATTAAAAGAATGAAGTGCATATATGTGTACATGCACACCCTCTATATACACACAAACACCTTCTTGAACCATGTGAAAATAAGCAGGTGTACCAAGACAGGTACAACAAGCTATAAAGTACATTTTTCTTTCCTTTTATTCTTTCCCTTTTCTCATTGTCCTCCCTGTCACAGCAGGATGAAGGAGAACTTTGCTCCCTGCTCTGCATCCTCAACATCTCCTCCTCAACTTCTGTAGATTTAGGGTCTTTTCCTCCAGCACCTGCCCCTACATGTGAATAACTTATGTGTTAGCATGGTTGTACATCACATTTTAAAGCTGCAATTACTGAAAAAATTTTTACACTTTTTTCATGAAACTAAATGTGATCGGCTTCCATTACAGCAGCATCATTCTGGAAGAAATATGTATGTTTAGCTCTAGTTGTGGAAATTGAAACACAAACTCGTTAATACTAGATAAATATGTAAATCTATGCTCTGCTGAAGATTTTAGAAACAGTAATTGTTTATCTCTTTTCTGCTTATTTTCCAATTTGATTGAGCATTACTGTCTTATTTTTCTCCCTGCAGACCGGAGAGAAGTCTGGCCAGGTGGAAAAATCCAAGAAGAATGCCCGACAGAGACAGAATGACTTTAAAGTATGGGGTTTCATCATTTGTCTCTTATGTCCCTTAAATCCAGATTTTGGAATTTTTCTTAGAACTGTTTGTTAAAGATATGCTGCATGTGTTGTAGAAAATGATCGAGGAGCTGACCAGTCGGCTAGTGAAGCTCATTCGGGGAGCTCTCCTCCCCACCACTATGCCACAAAGCGACCTAAGGATTTATGGAGGCTGGGAAAACAAGACGGAGCTGACAGGAGCCTGGCTTACACAGATCATTCACACCGTCAGGTTCTCAACCTCAGTCTGCTAATATTTTTCTCAATGAGCTGGAATTCAGTTTAATAAAGAAAACATTTAGATACCTACTTATATCATCTTTACTGACTTATCTGTTGGTTATGCTGCCTCTCACCCAGGGGTTGTCACGAGGCGCTGTCTGCTCTTGAGATCCCAAATGATTTGCTGCAGGTGATCCAGGATCTGCTGCTGGATTTGAGAGTGCACTGCCTCATGGTGACTCTGGTGCATACAACAGAAGGTTAGTTGGCTCCCTGAGCAGGAACTAATGTGTGAGCCAATGTGTGAAGGAGTGAGTGTTGCTTTCCATTAATCTGGCTGCAACTGGACATGTGGGTGTCATGCCTTGCAGCGGTACACTTAAGGCTTTTCTGTTAGTTTGCTGTGACAGTCTGATTTGTTCAGAAATACACTGTTTCCGTATATAAACATCAAAGATTTTTTGGAGAATGTACATCTCTGCAATTAATCTTCTCAGATGCACATCCCTACTGGAGATAAATTCACTCAGCTGGAAATATGAGAGCAGTGGAGAGCCAGAGGACACAAGGCTTAATGCTAATAGCATGCTTTGGAAATCACTGTCTGTTTTTTACAGCTCAAGATGAGCCTTCTCGATGACTTTTTTGTATTAAGTTCTCATATCTTGACATTTTTACTGTATTAAGTGAGAAACATTATAAATGTTTCAGAGTAATTGCTTTTGCATTGTCACATTGTTTCATTTCCTGAAGAAATCCGATATGAGCTTTGAATTTGCATGTTTAAACCAAACTTCAGAAGCATCTCCTGGAATATTTCAGTGTGCCATACAGTCTCTGTGGCCAGGAACAAGTGTCAACTACATGCAGTCACAGGAAAAGACAATAAGCAGTCAGCATTAATGCATAATGGTTTTTCCAGCCATTGTTAGTTTTAATCACTGAAGAACTTTTTACATTGAAGTGTTTTTGGTATTAATGGAGAGCGTGTTTTGCTGCACAAGCACAATGCCGCAACTTCCCAGTCATTTTGAAAGTAATTTTGTATCCTGTCTGCATCTGCTCAGGAGTTAATTATATTACATGTCTGATGTTACGTATCATCCTTTCAGGAGCTTTTGTACTTGTGAAGGCAGTATGCTTGCAAAAACAGACTTTAGTCATTAGATATTTGCATGTTCCTGTGATGTGCAGATCAGTTGCAAATCATTTTTTTACTGACAGAAGTATAAAAAATATATTTAAAGAAAGAAACAATGTTTTTTATTTCATGAAAGACACTGATTTATTTCATCGCAATTCCAACTGCATGTAGGTAGTATAAGTTGCTCAACTGATACACAATGATCATTTTGCTTCTGCAGTTGATAAAAATGTGAAAAAGTTTGAATAATGTTATTTCTAGCAACAT
>JAVQJG010128808.1:0-19713 GCA_036024015.1 Craterocephalus amniculus | reverse complement strand
GTTTCTTTTTGTACAAATTTGAGCAAATAGGCGCTGATCCCCCTGTTTACTTCTGTTTCCAACCAAAAAGCTCTGTATTGGTTGGGGGTACTTAGCTAAGAAATTATACCACAGGGAGTAGATTTCTAAAAATTTTTAGAGAACCACTGCTCTAAAACAAAACCCAGCTTTGGAAACCAACATGTCCTCACTCTTATATATTCACACTCCCTCACTCACTCGCACACACACAAACACACTAATAAATACTTTTGTGATCACTCAGTTTTGGAATTGTTAAAATAAACATGTTCAACTACATGATCATCTGCTTGTTGGGCTTGTGATTTTAACTCTGTTCATTCACATTTCGAAAAATGTATGAAAGTCACCATATTAGGATGTTTTTTTTTTATTAAATAAGATGTATCGTAATATTTGACCTCGGTATTTGAAAAATCCTGGTTACTGCCCTGAGTGCAGTGTGAGGTGGTAGTCGGAGCGAACTTGCACTGCCTGAATAGATTGACTAATTAGCCTTTAAATTTGCTTCATCTGTTGATTCATCATTGATTCATCTGTAATAAGAGATTGCATCTAATAAATAAAAGCTCCCTGAGCTATTCATATCCCTGCAGTATGTCTTCCCCTCCTGGTATGACTACATCCTTAACCCTAATAAAGGAGGGGATTGGATGGCTGCTCTCCCATACATTTGTCCTAATCAATGGAAGCTGTTCAGCCCAGACCCCGGGGGTCAGTGAAATTAAGTACCCAGCTCACACACTGAGGGATCAGGCTAATGCTGGGGTGTAGGGGGCGATACGGAAGCTCTCTGTTACCTTGGTAACCCCAATGCTGCCGAGTTATCCCAATATATTGCTGTTAAGCTCTTCACGTAAGCATTATATGTGTCATTTTAATTATACTACAAAAATAGTAATGTAGAAAAGTCTTTGTATTTGCATTTGTTTTGACCCAACAGAAATATTGACATTAGTTTAAGTTTGATAACTTAATTGGGTATTTTCTTTTCTGTTTTGTCATATTTACATTGCAGATCTGTAGCTCATGTTTTATGGCTTATCTTCTTATATTTAGATGGGGTTTTGAATCCACACCCAGCATGTGCTTAAGAATCTTTGATGCAACATTTATGTCAGTCAGTCAGTCATACTCAAATAAACCAGATTAGTCAGACGTCTAAAATTGAAGCATGTTACATACATTCGCATATTATTCTAATACTGCTTTAAAGGCAGATTTCCCTTTGGGCCTGAACATTCCAGTGCATCCAATCTGACACGTCCATACAGCTCAGCACATATCATCTTTTACATTAATGATGAGGCGCTAAAAAGCGGTCACTGTAAAAACATAATGGTTAAGTAGAAGCATCTACCACCTGGAAAATAGCTGCACTTACTCATAAACTGACAGTCAAATGCGTCATTGAAACTATGTTTTTTTTTGTTGTTGTTGTGGCCGACATGAACTAGACATTTGCTGGAGTGGAGAGGAGATAAAAACAGTCGGATTCCCATATTCTTGCCTGAGCTGAAAATGCACACAAAGCTGGTTCAAAATCCAGTTTTGTGTCTATGATGATGTCAGAAGAGTTGAGTCAGCCTCATATGAGTGAAGGCCTGAAAAAAAGACAACTGGCAGATTAGTTTTGGGTTCCTGAAGGCAGCAAGATTATCCCAGCAAGGCTAGCAGGGGTCATGTCAGTAGCACTAAGACTAAAATCCTCATCCGCAGCATACATATGAAATGCCATGCGCAAATACTCTTTACACATTCTAGCCTGGCAGATTTCCTCATTGGATGTGGTTCAACAGAGCTAAAGTGCATTTCTCTAACATGTGTCTGCAGTTCAGGTTTCTGAAATTCTGATCCTATCAAAACCTACTTTTTGTGTAGAATTGGCCCAGTACTTTGGGTACAAAACAAAAGGGGTGGAATGAAGGCACAATTAGTCCTACATCAATGTATTTTGCAGTTTAATGAGGCTATGGGAAGGATATCTATTCAAGACCTTTGTTAGCCAGAATCATAAACAACTGATTAAATACGGAAGATCATACCTGCCACAGTGGTTTGGGATTTTGATATTTGTATGGTCTCTTTCTTTCAACTGTATCAATAGGCTGTTTTTTTTACTATTTAGGCATCATATCAAACTAAAACAATACCATCCCTATCTTAACACATAAAATTTCTCAAAAAAGGGATTTTTAACAAATCGTAGACATAGGGTGTGTTTAAGAATTCAGAATTTTACCTACAGAGGTTTGTCCACACAGGAAATAAATGTACAAAATCTAAAACAAATGGCGTCACCAGAATCCTCAAAGGAGGTCAAATACCTTCTTATCAGCACACTAACAAGTTCTACTTCGACAAGCTCAATTAGCTAGCGCTTAGTGTGGTGCACGAGAGGACCACACTCTGAGCACGAGGCCCACATCAACAGAACCAGAGAGATGACAGACAAGCCGGGCCTACAAAGACTTGATTGTGGCAGTCCCTGGAAAGCCTGTGAATGGGAAAAGCAAGAGGAAGGACTTGTGTTCTCAGGGGTTTTGTGATTTGGCTGATAACAATCTCCTAGTTGAATGAAAATGCCACTGTAGAAAGTCCTTCAGATGAATTACTTCCATTGAGGTCAAAATCCTGAAGTGAGTAAAACAGAAAATAGGAATAGTGTAGACAAATTAGTCTTAAATGAAAGATTGTTCGCCTGAAAACGGTAGTGCACTGTAACTAATACGGTATGTTGTTTCCTTTTGCATACTCTATAGGATTAAGAGACAAAGTCTGACAGCTTGTAGCTTGATAATGACCAACCTGCAATTTAGCTTGAAAGAATGAACGTATAAATAGTGAGGTATTTAGGCATGACATTAGAATGTTTTGATAGAATAATGATAGTGTTTCTGGATCTCAGCTGCTTTAAATAGCATACCAGTGATCTTGTTGATGCCCATCCCTTTGGCAGCACAATACTGACAGGCACCTCAGAGCCACGATTTCAATCACAGTCCATCATTCAGTAATGGGAAGTATGCCTGCTGGCATGGTGCATTCACAGATGGAATTTAAGCCATCTTTTGGCAAGCCTTTGCTGGCCCTATTCCCCATTGCTGCACTTTAATGGCAGTGAGGTATAATACTGTGAATGATCTGTGGTTAATCATGCTGCTTGTAGACACAATTGATTCTTGTACTGTAATGTTGAAACTCTTCACCAGATTGAAGTACAACATCTGCTTAGGTCCAAAAGAACATAAACAAACACTGACGTGATAATCAAACTTTAATAAAACTGAAGCTTCCACATGCACTCATGCAGGCTGCATGCATAGACCATGGAGGCTATCATGAATGTGTGATCGTTTCTTGGCCTATGGTGATCTCAATTCAGCAAGGCTGTCCCTTCCTCTATCCACAGACTCCTCACGAAGGATGCACCACAAGAAAAGAAAAAGATTATCTACAAGCAATCTATTGAAATAGGTCATTAACGCGGAGGCTTGCTGTGAATGTACCGTGTCCCCAAATCAATACATGAATTGCTATATTTAGTAAGAAGGTCGTAAGGAGGAGTTAACAAGGCTCCGCAAGGAATGAAAGACATCAATATATCAGTGCTGGTCTTGAGAGGAGCTTGCTCATTTTAGATGTAAATGCCTTCGGATTGTCTTCTTTAGTGAGATCTGTAGAGAGAAATACTCTCTACAGATTGCTGAGATATCCCATATGGTGGCTGAAAATGTCACTCACTGCTCAGTGACATTAACCTTCAAGGTACATCAATGACAGATTCAGCGTTTTATTTCTCTGAGCGAATTCAAATGACAGAGTGTTTAACAAAAGTGAGCAATTGCTATTTTGAACAGATTTTAAATTATTGTATAATATCTGAATTGTAAGTTTTCTGTTTTGCTCTTTGTATTGTAGTGGTGTGTTTCTTGGTCAGGTCTCTGCTGGAAAAAAGCTTTTATGTAAAGGGGCCTTTATAGTAAAATAAAGGTTATTTAGTTTAACAGCAAAGTTTGGGCAATTTGATAGTTTTTCCAATAAATTTAATATTTCTTATTTTTTGTTTTATTTTTACTAAATTCCATTAATTCGTTATCATTGATTTGAAACAGCTACATCTAATTTGATCATGCAATATCTTAACTTGTAAAATAGTATCCAGTAACCTTTATAAGTTGGATAGATTCTCCAGCTACATGAACAAAAAAGCACCATATGACTGAGACTCGTGTTTGCAAGAAAAAATAATGTCAGCCAAATACATATTCTTGTGCTGAGTGCTATAACAGATTATACTTAAAGGTATGGTAAGAGACCTCAGAAAAATTTTAAATTTAAAAAACTAAATTGTGGTTTCTGGACAATATGTGTGCGAACAGAACAGTTTAATAATCCGTGAGCCTGGATTATAAAAGTTCATCAAACCGTGAGCAGGTCTTGCAAAATAAAGTGCAAAGTTTCATAATCCGTCCACAGGGATTCCCACTGGCTGATTTTTAACTTAATGACACTTGTCCGGGTCCATGGTTTTCTCCAAAATTAAGACATCATAGTATCTCACCTGTCAGGTAGAAATATGTGCACCATGGCATCACTCTGCAGCCCTTTCTGCTGCTTTCGTTAATTATTAATCATTAATGTCCACAGTGTTTTGAACATAAGTCTGTCTTTCTTCATACTACTTGGCTATATCAGCTGTGATTGTGTAGGTTATGTTGATTCAACACTTGTTGGGTTTTTTTTTGGACACTTTCCCAAACAATAAAATCACATTCCAGTTTTAATCTTTTCCTTTCTATGTCCTTCCTCACTTTGCATCTTGCAGCTTCACTGCTCAGTTTAAAATGTCTTTCTCCCTCAGAGATAACAAGGTCTGTCTTTTAGTCTCGGCCAAATTTCTCACCAGCATCATGACTCATGACGCCTATTTGAAAAAAGGGCTAATACAGCGGGGAGAAGTGCGGAATCAAAGAAGCCTCATTAATAGCTGTGACTAATGTATTCCAGACAGTCCTTTTAAGCCTGTTACTTCACAGAGAGGAGATATCTATACTGCAAGCAGAGTCAGCCAGCGGTGGCCCTGGTGCGTGTTGAGATGGTGGCATACAAAGTGTGTTGGGGGGGTGTAATGAAAATACCCTGCACATGAAAACACATCGATACCCCCTCCTGTACCACCCACTTACCCAAAAAGCGAGCATAACTCTGCTGAGACCACACAGCCTTGAGATGACCACAATAAACCAGAACACTGGTCCCAGCACGAAGTGAGCATTTCCCAGGCATCAATACACTGCGAGGCCAATCCGGGCTTTGTAGTGAACACTGGTGGGTGGTTAATGTCAAACCGGAGGACCAGGGTACGTGATTTTTCTGTTTAGCCTGTTTTCTTTGTCCCTGTTTTAGTGCTTGTTATTTTCCAATCTGTCTCTCTTAGAGTCATAAAGTTCTCCAGCTGAGGCCTTTTGCAAAGCAACAACACACCGTTTTTTGTCAGTAGGAAATCAAATACGAACCCATAAATAACTGTATATTTCTTTCTGTTTTCTGAGTCAATAGAATCCCAATACTTTTCCTAGAAGTAATGGGCTTTCATTGTCCTATAGAATCACACAGGACGTTATCAAAGGAACATGTTTTGTAGGTACAAACTTTTATGTCAACAATGATCATCAATTTATTCCTTAAGTAAAGAAAGTTGGCCGAGTCTATTATCATATTACTATGAATGTAGTCTGTACTGCCTTGTTTTACCGTGTATCAAAATTTTACTGTTTGAATGTCCCATTCATAATGGACTTCAGAGGTTTCAAATTACATGGGATCAAAAGTCCACATTTCAGCTTCCTACAAAAGAAATAAACAAATTACAATGTCATATTCAAACATAATAAGGGCGTGAAAACTCCAAGGACTACACTGAAACAAAGACGTTTTATTTTTCAACACAAGGCAAAACAGAGGAGCCTTTTCATTAACTTCACCTGATTATGTGTATCACCTCCTTCTTCTCTATAAAATTTAGTATAAACAGAGACTCCCTTAAGGCTTTACAATAGAAACTGTGAGAAAATAGGACCTCTAACAAAGCATCGACCAAGAAGGTGTTGAAAGGCAGGAATGAGGGGGATGGTGAGATTATTCTAACCCAGAAAGCACTGATAGAATAGGATGTGCTTGTAGGAATATTTAAACTGACTAGATAAGGATTAGCCTGGCAGCTTGTGCTATGCCTTTCATCTTCTAAAGCATGGTTCGAAAAAAAAATCTGCAGCCTTTGGATGAACCCAGTCCTTTACAAGAGTTTTAAGAATGTCAAAAACTGTGTCCAACTGTACCTTTTAGCCTAAAGCATGGGAATTCCACAAGAGAGCGAAACAGCTCATTATACGGAGTAATTTATTTGCTTAGCAGCTGCCCAAAGGGATGTAAAAAGTTTTAACATCCAAAAAATTCTGTAAGTAGTCCATTTACAAGGCGAGCTGTCCCTCGCAGCGATGAAACCCCATCTCCTTCAACTAGGCTTCCACAATTAAACCAGGCCAAGATTGTTTTCTTACCCAGATTCAAGTAAGCTCATCCTGAAAAATTACATAGTTAATTGGGTACTGTATAAAACAAATAACAAAAAGGGGGGGGAAAGGTAAAGAAAAAAATTGGAGACAGTGAACATAATAATTGTGTGCTTTGAAATCAAAAGAAGACAAATAAAATATCATATGGAGCAGAGACTGTATTGTCACTGTCACATTGAGTGGATCAATAAATGCACTTCTCAGAGCTGCAGACACTTGGTTTTGTAGAGGTGAGCGTCTCTTAGGTTTTATTGTTTCATCTTAAGCCATGTAGATCAACTTGCATTCCATATGCAAGAGTCTCTTTCATCAATATCTCTGGTGCCTTGACATTTTATAGAGCAATATGTCTTTTGAGCAAAACGTTATTCATCTGGATTTGCCTATAGGTCAGAAACACAGAGGTGGTAACTTGAAAGATTTTTTTTAAAAACAATGCTGTGGTCAGTGAAAGGGGAGAACTTCAATTTGCACCAGCGGGGCTTTGGAGGCATGTGTTCAATTTCAAATTTAAAACCACTCAGAAACCTCCAGAGGGAGGCTGATGACAGAAAACTTTTCTACACCGGTCCAACTCTTGAGTTGACATTAGCCTGTGGATTTCTAAACATTACGGAATTAAATCCCAAAATAAAATAAATACAAATATAAACTGCTGGAATTGGTTGTTGACTTTGCTCAAACACTGCAGAGGCCCCTGTGGCTACATAAAGCTTAAGCGGACATGATCACCTCACAGGGATTCACTGAGGTTAGCAGAGATGTTGGCCTTGAAGCCAAGGATACTCTCAGTTTGTTGGTTCTTCTTATTTGGGCTCTACAAGTGGAATTAGTTGTTAATTGAACTCAGATTTTTTTGTTTTCCTTAGAGAACAGCACGGTGTGTTCTGCTAATCTAAATTATTTTGATGTTCAAGTAATTAAATACACAGAAACTCATCTAAAGCAAACTTCAGTTGAGCTATAATGGCAATGCAGAGATACAGTATACAGCATGAGTAGGCTACAGGAATCTAAAGCTAACGGAATCTGGTTGCATAAAGTTTAAATCAGCTATGTGAAGATTTTGAAATACTTCATTAAAAAAAGAAGAGGGAATAAAAAATTAATGTAGTTCCATGGAAATAAAACCAACCAAGTAATCCCTAATTTGAAGTCAAAACATCAGAAACCCAGAATAGTATGGACATTCACCGTATTCGTATCGATATTACTTTGCCATCTTCAAAGGATCAACGAAGAAGATGGTCCTATTTTATAGGTGGATGGGTGGTTAGGCATGCAGCACTGATAGGGGGACAGAACGAGGAAGAAACCGCTGCCATCTCTGTGTCCATATTAATATAAGCACCTCCATCGCCCAGCCCCCACTTCCCTGTGCTCTTTCCATTCTAATATCCTCTCTCCCAGTTCTTGGCCTCACCAGTGAAGCCATTTAATCTTTAATCACCTGTACTTTAACATGAGAGACATCTCTTGTCTGTGGTTGATATTACTTATTTTAGAACCTGTTCTAGTTCTGAAGCATATTCAAGTGTGGCCAGATTACACTGTAGTTACATATGATCCTGTTTTTAAGGTTCTTCTTAACAAAAACTGTCCCAAAAATAAGTCCCACGAAATGACAGAAAACATAACTTTTTTTTCTACTTTATATAATTAACATCTCTTTTTGTAATTTCCACTCAGTATAAACTGCATTTTCTCATGGAGTATGATACAAAATGGCCATCTTTTATTAATAGGGAAATAGGGGCAGCACTTTCAGCTTCTTAATGAGTGAACAAAGGGCAGCTTGTGAATAGTGAACTCATTTCTTTAACACTTTGGAAGCAAAATGCATACTGTATAACATTCTTAACCATTGTCAGGAAATGCTACACTCTCTCTCTTTCTATCTTTCACTTTTAAAATATCTCTAATGTAGGTCAAAAGCGTAAAACATAAGACACCATTATTTTCACCAAGTGTTGACCGAGTTCTTTAAAAAACAAGGTCACTGATCCTCGAGAGGGATTCCTGTCTTTAAACAGTGTGCTTGATTGTTCTTTCATCTTTTATCCAGGCAGATGCTTGATTCATCAGTCTCCCTGTCCTGCGAAGGCGACATGATTCCACAGCCAGGACACAAGTCGAGGACATCCGCGAGAGTAGATGGGAATGTTTTGACAAAGCCCCGGCCTTGTCCCTGGTGAGAAAAATGGGGCCTGTATGAACGGATCTGTATACTGTAATGCTCTCATTTCCAGCACAACCTGTCCGAGGCCAGTTTATTATGACCAGAGCAATAAGTTCTCAGAGTTGTCACCCCGCTATGCTTTCATGGAGAAACACCAGAGAACTGTCTGCAGTATCTCGGGTTCAGAGTGCATTCAGAATGGATAGGTGTTACAAGACAGAACCAGGCCAACAGGAAGACTCTTCATTCGATGAGATGACCAATAATGTGAGAGAAGGTACTGGGATTATTGGGGGTCAAACTGTCAGAATTTGAGATGCAAAAGATGGTGTGGGATATTGAGGAGTGTGACGGGGGGCATGTGGAGCAGAGCCCGACATGTGCAAAAACATGTGGAAAACATTCACAGGCTTAAAGGCCGTGATCTCTGGGTTCAGGCCGATTGAAAGGGATCGTAGGTCACATTATCACTTCAGTGGATGATAGATGTGCTGTGAAAATTAGAGCCACGGATTGTATGTGCAAACGGGCCACCATTGCTTGTGATAAAACAAAATGATTTGTGCTAAGGAAAGTCAATGTTTCCATAGTTCCATAGTATGTTTTCTGCTCACAACGGTATGCTGCCAATGCAGACCACCATATCTTCAAATAATATTGTTATTTATTGCAGTGTTGGTGTAATGTAGCTCAACCTTCTGAAATGGAGTTTAAGTGTGACTGCATTGCACATGTAAACACTTTTTTTATTCAGTCCAAACTCACATGGTGATTCAAAAGTCAAAGCTTCTAATGTACAGTATATTATGAGGGTTTTTGTCAGCTAGTTTTTCCTCTATTACAATTATCAGAAGGAACAATGTTAACACAGTACGGCAAAAATACCCAAGTGTTACACTTCACTGAAGCAATCAGTATTTGCAGCTAAAATGTTGTACAATTAATGAATAACAGCTCTAACTGGAAACATACAAGTAGATCTAAAAAAAATTTCCTTAAATAAATGTGCTTTATTTTGATCAGTACCCAAATTTTCTTCCTTGGCCTCAATTTCTCTTGGAACAAATATAGAAACAAAAGATTGCACGACATGAAAAAAGGGGGGGGGGTCTGACCATGCGGGAATCCTATCACAGTGGGGAAGATGGGGAAAAAAAAGCTCCTGAATGCCCCCTGAGACCTCTGCAAACAGAGTGACATGTCTCAGAGCTTGCCTGTTGGCCTCACGCTGTTCCAACATCCTACACCGTGTACAGACCAAAGACACCGCCTCTATCAAACACACTTCACAAGCTCTCCACTGGATCTAAATGAAAAGATTAGTAAAGATTATCAAAGGATGTTACCTGTGATGCAGATATTAAGTCATGTTGGTTGCGATGCCATTTAGCGGGCAAACGTTGCCGTAATGAACATCTGCTCAGTGACTGATTTGTATTCCTTATGCTTAACTAACAGCTCCTCGCAGCAGTCAAAGCAGCCATCAATCCAAAAGAGTAAGTGTGGCTTTTACTCTAACATAATATTGCTGGATGCCTATTGTGTACACAAAGTGATTACCTTTTTTTCCCCTGTTCACTGGCTTATGGTGTTGCTGCGATCTAGTACAAACCTTCCTTCATCTTTGTTTGTACAAAACACAATGCAGCAAAAAGCCTCAGGGTGTGTGTTTGTTTTGCTTTGAGTCTTGTTCCAGCACCGAGGACAGCCATCCAGTCATCAGTGAGGCTGTTCCTCACTTGCACTGCTAGTCAATTAGAGCTGCCATTAAAGGCAGCAGTGGCGAGGGAAATAAAGGCGGCAGCGTGGATTTGTCTGTGCCACGCTGATTTCCATCCTTAAACCCTCTACAGACGAAGAGACGGCAATAATTGGGATTCTGACAGTGGGTTATGGGGACTCATTTCCTGCTTTCATCCCTCTCACCCCGACACCCCCCGCCCCTCTGCTTTTCCATGCAATCATGTCTATCCAATCATGTCTTCCTGGCACCTACCTTTGCACTCAACCCGACCCCCCTCACACACACACACACACACACACACACACACACACACAAACACACTCTCTCTATCTACAGCCACATTTAGCTGAAGAATAACTGAAGCCTTTCCTCCTTAATCTAATTGCTCTGGTGCAACAACAGGAACCTTACTTCTGAGTACTTACCACTGATGCATACCTCACCACGAGACTGTCACTAGGGGCCCTTGTGTTGTTTCATATTCTCCACACTTTGACCCAAAACGCTTATCTTTCATGTGAACTGCAGACTACTGAGAAGCTTTTTGTGCTGATTTATCTTAATTTGTTATGTCAATTATCTGAAAAATTTAGAACTCGGTGGCCATTAAGTGTAAAAATTAATACAAGAGAGGTGATAGGGATCAAACTGGAGTGAAACCATAAGTGTGGGAATGATGAGACAATGTTACACTTGAATGCAAAGTTGTTGTGATCTAACATTTCTCTCACTTCTTTTGGCTATGCTCAAGAACTCTAAACATTTATATTTCTCAGATAATTTAGTTAAAAAAATCCACTTCAGTGCATTATTACCCCCCATCTCATATCATGGAGTGTAGAATATATATCATCACAGTCTATCCACAGTCATGGCATGCAACATCATCTCTCTCTTCAAGTCTGGGCCACAAAGCCACACAAACTACCCCACAAGGTTCATGATGATTTCCATTTTCTTCCTAAACATAGGCACTACTACAGAAAAACATAACCAAGAAATGAATCATGTTGTTGTTGTCGTTCTGACAGATTGTCTCCATCCAAATTTTCACTACTCAATAACACGAGCCACGCTCCCACATTCGAGACCCTTGAACCCACAATAGCATGGGGTTAGATGATCAGATTACACTGAAGGACACACATGGGCATTGTTAAGGGAGTTTGCAATTCCACCCATGAACATGGCTCTCTTTGTGCCCCGATGGAGAGAATGCTTTTCATTCTAGAGTGAACAGCAAGGGCAAACAGGACCTTATGTGTCTCTGTGGTGCACCATCTCCTCAATGCTCTGAGGGGGAAATCAGATCTCTCTTTTCAGGACCGTCTCTGCTGAAAGGCACTCATATGGTTCCTTCACTCACAGCATCTCTTGGAGAGGTAACTTAATCTCCCTTGTAAGACAATTGCAGAGAGAGAGAGAAAAAAAAAAGACCTCAGCAATTTGATGTTAAGCACCCCCCTTCTCGTGTCAATATTTTGACAGATTTCATGACAGCATAATTATTAGCCAGGATGTGCCTGCCAAGGGGTTTAATTGTTACATGCGTAATTACACGTTTAGTTGCGGAAATGTTGCAGAGCACTGGCTGTGTTATTAATATTACAGTACAAATAGTGTCCTTCATCTAGCTGGCTTTGTGGTGTCTGTGCGGCACCGCAATCCAGCCATGAAAGACGATATCTTTGTAACCCTGTTGATGGCACTTCTCACAAATCAATTCATTACCCCGTTATATCGACGGGCACAGGCACATCTTTCACAGATCAATTCATTATCCAACCTCGAGCAGTTGAAAAACCGTGGTTGACCACAACTTCAAGCACTGATATCGGCTTTCTGCGTTTAGGAAGATGACTAAAAACCAAAAAATATATACATATGTATATATATTGAAAGAATACATATGGCAGCCTTGAAAGACCCATCACAAGGAGGATTTTCAACAGTGTAGCACACAAAAAAAAATCAGTATTATCAGTAATGGCATTATTTTCTTTCTTAGTAAAATACAACACTTCATAACTGTTTATAACTATTGTGCAGGGTGATAAAATATGTCACAATGCATGGTATTTTGCTAAATTCCTCAGACACTCTCACATATGCTGCTTTCTTCTAAGCTTTAAAATCAAATCACTACCTCATCTGATGAACGAAGACTGAATAACAGAAAAGTGCCAAAGGCAAGTGAATTTGTGTTTGTTAAAATCAGTGTGCTGCAGTAATCTAATGTACGACCTTCACTGCTGTCGAAGTGTTGATGAAGAAGAGGACACGTTATGAAGAAAACTCTTGTAGATATTAAATAATAAATCCAGTGTACAGCAAGTGAGGAGGAATAAGAAGCCGAGCGGTTAGAAATTTCTGCTCCTATGGCCAGCTGTGAGGATTAGAACTGGATCAACATGCTTTCCCTGTGCAAACATCAGCTAATTGTATAATCCCATTTAGCTAAGAAATATATCACGAGCGAGGGCACCCATTAGATCTTTAAATCCACCACATGTAATAAATAACATGTGGGTCAGAAAACATACAATGTTATGAAAGGAAGTGGATTTATTTATTTATTTTTTTGCATTGACAGCTGCACCAGAGCAACTCCTCAATCTTAACGTGCCTTCTATGGATCTATATTCCTAAAGGTAGAGCTTGTGTTTGTCCCTATTAGTAGTCAGTGAATGGGCCAGGCAGTGTTTGCGAGGCAGCGCCCATCACGCATCCCCTCCCAGCACAAAAACACTGGGGGGATGTGCTGTAATTACAGTCACACACAAAAGAAGCAAACTGATCTAAAATGTGGCTGGTTTCATCCTGGTGCTGAGTTGGATCAGCACGGCTCTGGTCTGCAGCGTGCACGCTTCAAGGCTGTTTGATCGAGATCTCTAATCACGTGGACCAAATACCACCTGCCAGAGTGCGGCATGGCACAGGTAAATGCTTGGGTGTATTGATGTTTTCAAAAAGCTTGATCAATGTGTCTGTAAGATTCCAATCGAGATTCCAATGCTGGCAATTTGAAAAAGAATGAAAACTTCTTTGTGCTGTCTGGTGGAAGGAGGCCTTCTACCAACAAAGGATTAAACACAGAATCTTAAAAAATAATCATGGCTGTTCTTATTGTTACTGTCTGGTGTTTTTTTGTTGCACTTTCCGCAGGAAAAAGTTAAAAGTTAAAATAATTTAATTCAGAAAAATAATTTACCAAAACAAAGCCACATATTAATTGTGCAAAAAAGGATTTTCATAACTCCCGGTTAAGAGATTTGTTTTTGATAATGGACAGTAAGTGAAAGAATTCAGTGTGTAACGAGATCTGGGGGAGTCAAGGTAATAATTTGTTCCAATTGTTGTAACTGAGAAGAACCTAACTAAAAGTGTTATATAGACACATCCTGCAAAGACAGCTGTGTATTTGAAGATAAAACCACAGTAGGAATTACATATTTCCCTGTGTATTTAAACTAGGAATCAGGAAAGGCAGGGGATTATGGTATTTGTCATGAAAGTGTAATGATTTGAATAATCTTTGCACAGATTTTCTATCTCAATCAAATTTCTGAAACCTGACCTGGCATCTTAATTGAATGAGAATGAATGGATGCTTGGAACAGTTTTAGAAGGAATGTGCACTAACACTTAACCATCACAAAGCTGGAATCCTCCAGTGCTTACTCTGTTATGACGGCAGAGCAGACTGGATTCATTAGGCTTAAAGTTTTGATGAATGATTTTAAAAAAACATAATAAGACACAACGTACCTCGACAAACGGTTCCATTTTCGACAGCCTCGTGCCCAGCTTTGCACATACAGCGCCCAATGGGCACCATCCATTCTCCATCCCCATTGCAGTACAGTTTAATGGGCACGTCCACTTCCTCTGCATTCTGAATGCAAACACCCCTTGCAGCCACCAAGGAGGTGCTTTCTGCTCCTGATAGCGTCTCCTGGAACAGCGCCCCGTTAGTGATGATCCGAGCACACTTGCGGTAGAAGACCCGAACAGCTATGAGTGACATGCAGCCGCCATAGTCCTGAAAGGCCAAGTAGAAGCCGTTTCGTGACACCGGGCCGAAGCTTCGGACTTCCGTGTTGATCTTCATCACTCTGCCCCCAAGGTCAACCTGTGAGAAGCTCTCATCTGCTGCAATGGTGTCAACCTTGATCCAGGGGTTCTCCATCCATGCCGGAGAGTTTCTGTTGGCAGTGTCAGCATCTGACTCATAGTAATATAGATTAAAAGTCTCTTTACAGGAGCCTGGTACATTGGGGATGCTACTGCAATCCCTGACTGAAAATTTCATCTCCACATGGATCCGTTGAGCACCCCGTCGCCGGATGTATTTTGTCCGTACCCAGTTGTTCTGGTTGCTGTCAAAAACATTACAGACTTGGTACGTCCTGATGGTGTTCATGTTTTCATCATATCCGCTCACCTCCTCCCACTGTTGAATAAGGATACAGAAAATTAGTGGATTTAACATTTTTTACGTTTTGGTTTATTTAATAAGATGTCTGACTTTCATAGAGAACTTCTTTCATACTGAAAACAACACTTGAATCACTGTAGTTGAGGTACTTTGTTATAATGATTTAATTAAAAGCAATTTAGCTGTGAAGCAGTAAATGGCCTGCGTGTTTCTTATTAATGTAAACTGTCATAAAGTCCCCAACAATACCTTCTTTCCAGGAATAACATGGATGTTTTCATGGGCACTAATATAACCACTTTGATTGCTGCTGATCAGCTTGAGGCAATATTTTGATTAAATTGATTACATGGCGAGGAGAAACATAATATCTCTAATAACTCCCCTTGAAAGGATGCATTAGGTTTGCCTGAAGGAGCAGATGACAAGTAGCCCTGCCAGCGAGCCCTCCTATTTGTCAAGATAATACAGATGACGTTTTTCGAAGCAACTGCATTCAAATTTGCATTGAAAATAAATATTTACAATTGTTTAACATTTGGGACTAATTTTGTTATAACTGTCATTTGGTTTTCTGATTAAGTTTATTGAATTTCTATGTTTACAAAGAGAAATATTTCTGATATCTGTCTTGTCTTTCCTGTAAGAAAACAACTAAAACATTGTTCCTTGAAAAGAAACTAGAGACATGACATGAAATCATGTGAACACAGCGTTTAGGTCTGGTTTGCATGATGTGGGTCCAACTATTTTATTGTTTCTCAATGGGTCACACTCATAGCACGGCAGCTTTGCTACAGTTGAGCACTGAGGAAATATGACTTGAATTATCCACGATCAAAGTCAAATTAAGCTGGCATAATCATATTATATACGTAATCATATGAAAATAATCAAGGGGCAAATTTCACTGCAGGTTTTCTGGGTATGGTGTTCCACTTCAAAGTCCAAGTATTGCACGCCAATTTGAGTTCTTGCTGTGACTCTACAGAGTCCAGATGAAACCTCCGTGGTTTTGCCTACCCCTTGGCTAGGGATCAACCCAGCATTAAACACTGTGCACTCCAACCACCATGCAGGGCACGACCTCGACCTCAACATCTCAGCCAGGAAAAAAATCCCATTCTCACCCCTCTGAACAACTTTGCATCTGGTGCACCCTATGCTGCCTCCCCCCTTCACTCTTCACTTCACAGCTGATATAATTTCTCAAATTAGTGCCCACTTAGTGAGGATTCTGGCAGATTTTGACAGGTTGGGAGAAAAAAGTCACCCCTCGTGTTACAATGCACATTCTGTCAAACACTTTGACTAATTAGAACAGCTTTAGTTCTTAAATCCCATGTCCCAATTAATCATAGCTAGTGCAATGCTTGGCTTGACCCGGGCCATTACAAAAGCCTAAACAGGGGAGTCTGATGTGTGGCCAGAAATAACAGAAAGTAACAAGAGAAAAAGAACTCGGAATGAATAAAAAGACTGTTTATTTGGATCTTAACCAGTTTTTGGTCCCAAATGTAGCTAATGAGAAGGGAGGCTGTAGTGCGACAATAATGTGTTGGAAATCATGATCAGCTTTTTTCTTTTCAGACTTAGAAAGACCTAGCTGCTGATGTATGTATATTTGATTAAACAGATTTAAAGTTATGATTCTACATCTATCCTTGGAGTAAAAGGTGGCAAATCTTTGCCTAGTACTGACAGACATCATCATCCCGGGCCATGAGCAGCCATTGACCTTCCCACTTGTTGAGGAACAGTGGGGTGCTGTGGGCCAATTAAACAAGAGTGGACAGCCTGTTCTGGTGAGGACAGAGCGTTGGACAATCACAGTTTAATAAAATGAATGTGGAGACAGGTTGCTGCTAATGAGGGAGGCAGGCATGGGGAAGTTCTCGGAAAAAGTGTTGGCAGTGGTGTGTGTGTGTGTGTGTGCGTTTGGGGCGGGGGGGTGTTGCTGGAGGTAAGAAGAGGGGGGTGCGGTCGGTAGGGCTCTGACAAAAAAGACCCAAACAAAATGTGTTTTGATGAAGGGCCCCTTTTTGTCCTGTCATGGCCTCTTTGCCCTCCTTTCATCACAGCCAGTGGAGGGAAGCAAATGGGGCATAATAAGAGCCTAACGATCAAGCACGGAGTGTGAAATTAGAAGAAACGTCTTCATTTTCACAGCTTTTTTCCCCCTGCTCTTATCGAGAGTGCTCTAAAAGGGTGGTCATGTGTTTTAAGTACAGCAGGTAGAGGTAACACGGGTGGTGGGTGTCAAGTCAGATTAGCTGCAGGGAATGAACTTCTCTCAGATAACGAGGAAACAAAAACAGAGGCTTATTAAATTGAAATCCTGCTACTTTCAGTAACATGCATTTTTTCTACTTTTCTCTAAGGAAGCTGTCAGGTTGTTGAAGTAATGTTTGAGAGACACAAGGCTGCTTAAAGGCTATCAACAAATTAAGTATGTTTTCATTGTACACTTGCTTCCTTCAACTCAGGACTCTTATGACGAGAAGTCAATGGTGTGAAAGAGGACGCACGACTAGCTGCAAACAAAAGCAAACTGTTCTTTGTTTAAATTGCTCTTGTTGGGGTCCTGAGTCCAACAACGCTGGACTGAATAGTTCACACACATGAGTTGTCAATGTTCAGCAGCCTCATTTGTTGTACCACTTACCTACTATTCTAGTCTGATTATTCCAGTCTGATATCAAAAGTAATCAACAAAGAGTAAAACGATGTAGAATTAGGAAGGGTTACAATAATGACATGTGGATTAGGGATGTGCCAAATTCCCATCTACCTTCGGTTTGGTTTGCTCTCACACTGCATGTTCCTAAAGCAAAGCCAAACACCTGGACGATGTCACACAGTTACAACTCGCTAGGGGCAGTATTGCCTGAAACGACCACTGTCCAAGAACAGAAAATGCAAGAAGAAGAAAATAAGGCTATTGATTGGCCAGGATTTGTTCACCACAAGTAAGCAATACAGCAATTTTATTGTCCCACGAGGGGAAATTTGTCTCAGGCTTTCACCTCAGCTGGAGCCATGAAGTGATGAACAACAATCAGAGTCATGCGTTTACCATCTAACATGCTCACCGACACACGTAAACGGGGACGTCTGTTACAAACTTTCACCCTCAAATAATACTTTAAAAAGCATTACATAAAGGAGGTGACATAAGTAGATAAAATAATAAATAAGATAAAATATAATAAAATTGATGAATGAACAGTATTCATGTAAAAGCAGGATCCTTGATCCATCCTGCTTGTCTTTAAAAGCCTGAATGACACAGGGATATATAAGCCCAAACCTAATGCAGTTTTCACTAGAAGTTGCCCAGCAGGAGAAGCAGGAGAAGAAGCAAGCTATCCTGCATGTTACCCTACAACACCTTCTACATCACTTCTTTTCTGTTGTTGGTTTTTTGGATGGTCCTTTTTCTTTCACAATTCTGTCAGCCCAGGACCTGGGTTAACTCAGGAGTGAACGAGACCCATGGTAAACAATCGGAGCAGATTTGGCTTCTTTGGTTTGCAGCGGCGAGTGAATGAGGGTTGACACTGCTCCAAATGAACTGTTCTATCTGTGGAAGAGGACCAGGGTTTGTTTACACCAGGCCAATCTGTGCTAGTGTAATGCAACCTAAAAGTAATTGATGACATTTATGGTCCAGCTCAAACGTCTTGTCCACTGCTTTCAGGCTATCTATACTATGTTAGCAAAACCTATTACAGGTCTGAAAGATGATCTGATGTAAAGCCAGCAATTCATATGACTTTAGAGGGTCAATACTGAGAGACAATTACCTCTCACAGAAAAACAGTATAAAGGGAATATTGATTAGGATGGTTGGAGTATGATAGGAGTGATAGAGGCTACAATACTGTACGTGAGCTACTATTCTCCTCTTCTATATAGAGTGCTACAGTTCAGTGATGCTCACTAAGAATGAGGTTCAGAATCAATATCACTTGTTCCACTCCGGGAGAAAGTTCAGCTGACCTGCAATCCATTCGTGTCAATGACAATAGGGCTCTGTTTGATCTGTGAGGCTATGTGGATTGTACTGACAAAGCTGAAATATAGACTGCTGCTGCCCCTTATGGCTGAGAGAATTCACCAAAGACAGCTTCATTTACAAGATAAAACAATTCTGTGAAACCCACAGCCCCATACTGTATTTCTTTAGACAGCCATTGGAGCCACTAATCGCCAAAACTCAATTTTAAGTAGGTGTCCTAGAGAAGATGCAGCACACAAACCTTAATCTATATTTGCAGTCGTGGCCACTTAATGTTGAGTCACTCATGAAAAGCAAACATAATGGTTCAGTGTAGTGCTCAAGGACATACAGTATGTGCTGGGTACTTGTCAGATTTAAAATGACTAAAATCGACTCAAAAGCAGCTGTGTCCTAAATTAAAACAATGCTAAAGCTTCAAAACGTCCAAATGCTGGTATCTGCTTTCAAGGACAGTCTGATCATACGGCAGCTGCAGAAAAATACACGGCTGCTGATACCTGTTAAAGTCAATGTACAGTATAGGGCTGTCCCGATACCACTTTTTCACTTCCGATACCGATACCGATACAGATACAGAGGGTTGAGTATCGGCCGATACCCGATACCGATACTTACATTTTGTTATGAGCAAAATATTGTGTCAAACCTCACCTCAAAACCTTGAGGTGTAACTGATAAAGTCCACAACAGAAGGTGTGACAAAAATTGAGTCATTAATTATCAACCAAT
>JAVQJG010128795.1:0-12390 GCA_036024015.1 Craterocephalus amniculus | reverse complement strand
GAGAGAGAGAGAGAGAGAGAGAGAGAGAGAGAGAATGATGCAAAATATTCCCCAGCACTTTAGAACAACTAAGGTAATACAAGCTCTCTGGCAGTAGTCCATTTACACATTTTATTATTTACCCATAAACATCAGCAGTGTTTGCTGATAACTTCCATATAAACAAATACGTCCATCAATTTGCCAGCAAACCAACAGAGATTAAAATATAACATTGGAGATTAAAATACAACCAATGGAGATTAGAATAAAACCAATGGAGATTAAACCACAAGCTACTTTAAGAGCAAAAGCTTTCAGCACTTGGGCTAAGCAGCTTGGAAAATGGCCGCAGCTCTGTTTAAGACACTCGTTGTAAACAGATCTGTGGAGCAAAATTTAGACACCTCCAAGGGAATTAGCTGAAGAG
Source organism: Craterocephalus amniculus (assembly GCA_036024015.1). Taxonomy (NCBI): domain Eukaryota; kingdom Metazoa; phylum Chordata; class Actinopteri; order Atheriniformes; family Atherinidae; genus Craterocephalus; species Craterocephalus amniculus. The sequence continues at coordinate 11,981 of JAVQJG010128795.1, read as the reverse complement.
GTCAACACAAGCATGAAAAGGGGTTTAAAGAAAAAGCAAGAAGATGTGCCCAATTACAAATTCTCTGTCAGTTCTCTACGGTCTGCAGACAAGCCAACTGAGAGGCTTCATTATCAACTCTGCATCAAATATTTTAAAAAGTGAAGCGGGGCAGCAGTGGCAGACAGCTGCAGGATTTGACGCGTTTCAGTGACTTGTCGGAGGACGTGCGGACAGACTTGACAAGCAGCGCTCATGTAATCCTTTTATATTCGGTTAACGACGGTAATGTATCATCAGGGAGGGGAGGCAGCGGGACAGCTTAATGAGACCTTCACTGCCACTCAGAGCTGCCGTTTTCCCTGGAATATTGGCAGGTGTGTGACTGAAAACAAGAGCGGACGCCTCCCTCATGTCCCTCTGAGCCAAACAGCTCCCTCCTCTGGCAGGTGTCATAATTAACATCCATTCTTTTTCTTTTTCTGAATTACGATGAGTAATAGCAGCTTCTGGAGAGCCCATTCATGTGTGTATGCTGTTACTGTGGAGACTTTAAAGCTGCCTCAAACTGTTTCTTTTTGTCAAATAAAAACAACCCTGTGTCATTATAAATAATGAATCAATCACAGTTCATCCAGATATTCTTTTGATGAAATGTTTTCTAATCACATTTCCAGGACTACAAAATGCACATCACAGTCGTTGGCGTTTTCTCCTTCGGCATTAATTGATTTGCACGTTTCTGAATGCTGATGACATGCGGCGTATCTTCCACCTTGTATGTTGCTTTCTCCATGGCAGGGGGTGAGGGTGCGACATATCTGAGTCTGGGTGCTAATGAGATCTGCAGGCTCCATCACAGGGACAGAGAGCGGAGAGGGAAGGGGGTGGAAGGTGTAATGGAAAAAGAAGAGATGAGCTGTTGGAGCCAAGAAAGGAGATTTGGGGAAATCAGAAAAAGATTAGAAATATAGAAATAATGGCATGAATAGAGAGACGGTGATCAATAAGTATAAAATAGTAAAATGAACCTGTTTGATTCATAATCTGGAAGAATTTGTTGCTTAAAAAAGGCAAATGAGAATTACTAATAAATCATTTATAAAACACCCGACATGCAAGTTTCAGTGGGAAAGATGATTTTTTTTTCATTTGAAAGAAAAAAAACTCCTTTTTATTTTCGTTCCTTAACCAAAGGAAAGGCTGAAAAAGGGAAAACAATAGGTTCCACTGATTTTTCCTTTGCTCTTGTAAGTTTTCAGATAGGCACTTTTACTTTTACTTGAATAGAATTCCAGTAAAGATATTTTGATATAATTGGATGTTCATGCACTATTGTGCCGCTGGAATTGTCACTGATGATGGCTGGTGCTAGATAAGAGATGGAGACAGAGGAGGCTGAGGATTGTCCAATAGAGACATTTAACAGAGATTAATCGTAAATCCTTGGTCTGATCCCAGTCAGCAATTTGTGTTCAAAAGCAAACAAGGCAGTATCTTCATCATGCAATGCCATATCAAATGTATGAAATGAAATGAAATGAAATGATCTTCAGTGTAGGTTCGGTGCAAGAAGCTAGCAGCTCCATGTCTCTTGTGCAGATCTTCTCTTTAACAGTGACATGTCCAGGATGACACCAACGCTGGTTAACCAGCACTGCAATTCCACCTCTATTTAGCTTTCCGCTGAGTTTTTTATTATTGCTGTCTGCAACATTACGCATCACAGTCTGGGATGTGTTCATGCAGCCATGTCTAAGTAAAACACATAATACTGCACTCTGTATTCTTTCTGAGACCTGGTTCGCACCTTGAGCTCGTCCATTTTGTTGGCTAGCAATTTCACCTTCCCCGTCACAACAGTTGGAAGAAGCAAACTAAGTCTCCACTGTTTTTCTCTCTGCTGCACTCCTGGCCTGCATCATCTTCCTTATCTTTTCAAAGTAAGCAGCAGGAAGTAGAATTCATGTGCTTTACCTGTGTAACAAAAATTATATTTATTATTCAGTTACAACCATCTTTCGTTAAAGGGACCATAACTGATTTCACGTCCGGCTAGCTTAGTAAGCGATAATGGTTATTTTTTTAGCTTTTCTGTGACGCTTTTTCTCAGCTAAGGGGTTTAACTTTTGGTAACTTAATACCAGATCACTATGGGAACGCTATTACTGGCTGATCGGAGTCTGGACGTTGCGAAAATGAACCTGGCAGAGAAAGAGCGTCACGCCAAAACTAGCCGGATGTGAAACCAGGTATAGCTCCGTTAAGCAAAATGCACCTTGTTGAAAGCAATTGATTAGTAAAAGCAACCTTTATACAATTACATTTTAAATTAACCACTTTTCACTTTCACTCAAGTTAATTTTTAAATGAGTAATTTTAAGCTTACTTGAGTAAAATATAAGCCGTTTTAAAGTTTTTCCTGTACTTTGCCCAAGAGTCCAGAGGGCAGGCTCTGAGCTGGAGATTGCTGAGGGTAACGGACCACTCTTCACACCACACAACACACTATAGAAACAACTTTGTGTTCAGTCAGAGGCTTTTTCAGGTAGCTACAACAAAAAAACACAGCAACCAAAATCCTTTTTATTTCCCCTCAGAGGATAAAATGAAGCTTTTCTCATACATATATTCATGAATCTAAGAAAAGCTACAGTATAGATATAGCTCAGTAACCAGAAGAAGGGAGAGCAAGGTATAAATGGTTACAGTATGAATCATTGCAGATGGGACACAGGGATTTTTAATTAACCTGTTTGTTTTTACTACTGAGACACATAAACATGCAGAGCTGAGCAGAAGATATAACATCTTCACTAGAAATATTTTGCTTGACTAATACGTTGTCAAATCTGAATAATAATCCAAACCCAAACCCTCCACACACACACACACACACACACACACACACACACTGCCACCTCCCACCAGGGCCGGCCTGGCCCTGGTTCTCTCACTCTTTCTGTCCCACACCCACGGCCCGTATGCTGCCCTGAGTGTTGCTATGTATCTCAGTCCACACAAAGCTCACACTCTCTTCTGCTCTGACACATTCACACACACTTACATGTCCAGAGTCTTAGAAACGTCCAAGATCAGATTATCAGATGTTCAAGTACACAGATCAAAATGTATTCGGACGAACTCAGAGTTTTTCTCACTGTAAAATAGTAGTTTGGCTCTCTGAGTGAAGCCCAGCACAGCCTCTCTGTAGTGGTGTCCAAGCAACCAGAGAGGACAGACAAACACACAAATGCATCCCTCTCTGATGTTATTAAGCTCCGTATTGGCAGTTTGAGCCTTGACATTTCCACATGATTATTGACAGAGGGTGTGTGCAGCAGCTGAGCAAAGCCAGTTTTTCTTTTACTGCTGAAAAATTCCAGTCTTTTCAAGACAAATATGAACAAGTGTCAGACATCCTTTGCCTTCCACGGTGGCAGGCAGCTCGGACAAAATCTTTATGCAATAAGACTATATGTGTGAGATTTATTATTGAACTGTGGAGTTGAAAAGCTCAGTGGGGTTGGGGGGCTGGACATAAAGACTGATGACATAATTGTTGTTTAGAATTAGAACCAATAAAGTTAGATGGACATTTCAATGGTAAAAATAGATAAATAAATAAATAACTTTTCATCTCCGTTCGGTTTCAAGAGTTAAGTCATTGTGAAAATGCACAAATGTATGATTTTGCTCATTAGCGGCTTTTTCTGCAATGGTTTTTCTACTAAAAACGGCCCATTGCTCACCACTTTCAAAGAGAAGCATGGACCCTGATCTACAGTACTCTTAAATTAACTCTGTTACTCTTTTCTTAAAGGATAAGCTCGGTATTTTGCAACCTGGATCTGTTTTTTAGCATGAAATACGATCATTTATTCACCCAGACAGTTTTGGTGCAACTTGAACTCCTTCAGGAGATATTCAGATCCACTTGATCAGCGTACATCCAGTATAATGGGAGCCAGCTCCCATAGACTCTAACTACGGCAATTTCTACCACAAAACTCCTTCATTTCACCAATCTTTTGTCATGAATCGCTGGTCTGATCCCTCTGTGAGCTCCATGCAAATTGGAGTTGCGTTTTTGTGGTGATCTGTCGTTATTTACAGCCATTAACTTGGAGTAGGGACTTCGATTACGTCACTTCTGGTCCGCATCACAGTGCCTGTAATGGCTGTAAATAATGACAGCTCACCACAAAAACACAGCTCCAAGCCACTTCGAGCTCACAGAGGGATCCAACTTGTGCTTGTGATGTTGACATTTTCGCATTTTTGACTCTTGCAGCTTCTGTTAACAGCGAGGCACCAGAGAGCACATCTCATTTGAATTCAATTAGCTCACAACTAGATGGAAGTAATTATTACACACTGGGGCTTTAGATATTATTACAGCAAAACATTATCCTTGAAAAGACCAAATTAGTGTTAGAAGAGAGAAGATTGTTTTGATGGTTTTAAACGTGACTATAATACCGTAGAGTGACACAGAGAGTGTCAGGGCGGCTGGAAATTTGTCTAGTTTGGGCTGCTCACTTGCTTTTCAAAACAAAAGGATTAGAAGGACAGCAGACAGCATTTTTATTTACTTATGCCTTTTGTATATAGTAAATAAAGTGATTGCAGTTAAAGCACTTTGAATTGTCTTGGACCTGAAAAGCGCTATATAAATTAACTTGCCTTGCCTTAAATGCAGAAACAATCTGCACCAGCGACACTTAACTGTTCAACTCTCTGAATGTTTGGGGGCACCTTTGCCAGGAGCAGATGTTATTTTTTCATTTTTGTGTGTATGTTCATCTCAGTGCTTTGAGATCATTTAGCCTCCATCAAGAAATGTCACAACGATGAGACTGACAGTTGGCTGATGACTAGAGGATGATAGGTTGCTAAGTAACCAAGATCCTGACAGACTGAGGGATCAAGCTGCAGACCGAACAGTTGGTGCGTGTAGGATGGGTATGAAGGCTATAGTAAGTGTGCATGTTGCATGTGAATATGTGTTGGCTGTGTAAATCTGTGAAGCAGGGGAAATTATAGTCAGGATCACTGGATTTAAACTGTTTTCAGACTGAATGCCTGCAATCAAGAGCCTGAAGCAGATGGCCATCCAATGGTTGACCTTTAAAGATCAACATGCTTGAGGCTCCAGTGGCACACAATATGGCTATCGTGACCACAACAAATCAACAACAGAGAATTGATTTTTCATACCTGCCCTGCACATTAATGCTACTTTATATAAAAACAATGTTAGGGAGTTTCAAAATTTTCCAAAATGCTTAAGAAAAATTATGTTGAATTTCAACAATTTCTTTCTTCCTCTAAATCTTGATTCACATGAATGATATTTAATTTCTGCATCCATCCACCTAATGATGATATTTATAAAAATAAACAAATCTTAAATCTGAGAAGGCAAAGACTGGAACAGTTTTAGGATATTCATGTAACATGACTCTAGAATAAGTTCAGTTGGTGAGGGTGTCAGCATTGGGTACAAAAGGATGCCTCACCAAGCAGCAGGTGAACTTCGGCTTAGCATAATGTGTTGAACTCAGAGAATCATCAGCAAGTTACGGATACATTTACTTAATTTTACACACAAATTTGGCCTTTAAACATCTAGAATGCTACACACATAAGTTCTTTCAGACTGGTTCTGGTTCTCACTCTGGCTTGGAGTCTCAGAGCCTTTGTGCTATCTGGTCAAATGGCCCATATTCACCACACATATACCCAATTTGAGAGGATTACTCTGCAAACATAAACAATTTGAGAATTTGATCATTAGGCATGATTATAACCTATGGTTTCCCAAAATCAAGAATGTATTCAGACAGATGAGCAAGTTTGTAAGACATTAGACATCAAATTTCAAAGATTTCCAGGCAAAAACAAAACAAAACAATCTCGCGACAGTCAGGTTTTTGCTAAATGAATTTCCCTGGTGTTTGTTCAGTCTAAACAACAACCTTCGTCAAACATTGTCTTCATGTGTGGAAGACCCAGAGGTGTGAGGTGGTACTGAGTCAGCTGAATTCTGCTATCAGGTTTGCTGCTCAATGACCCATCACAATGTCCGAAAGTGTAAAAGATAGATATAACACCATGTCCAGCTCCCCATTTGTCCAATATTTTTCTTTCACAGTCAAGTTATTCCATCAATATGTTTTGTCAAGCTTATTGATTATTTGTACTGGCATTCAGTTTATTTTGGTTGTTTTACTATACTGAAATATAATGAGCTCTGGAATGAACGTGTATGAACACTGACAACCAGCATGCGCTCTGGCATTCAGGTGAATATTTGCCCACTGATGAAAACATAGTTCACAAAGAAGGAAACTTCTTTTTTTATTATTTCAAATGAGAACTGGCTTTTTAGGATTTTTTGGTGTGGAAGGTTTAACAAGCTACATCTGTGTTCAAGAAAAAAACAAAGGAAGTCATTATGAACTTTGTAGGATGATACCAGAGTTCTGAAAAGGACAGTGGACACATTTTCTGATCAAATAAGTTCACATGTCAGGTGTTTTAAATAAAAGACAGACATTCATTGCAGATGATGAAGACCATAGAGGCGATCAGGAAGAAGTCCAAAAGCCAGTAACGGCAATGCTAGTGGTTGCATTACTACCTGTGGCCTGGGTTATGGGAGAAAGTAACATCAGAGGTGTACATTATAGCTCCATTATGACAACTGGGAAATGTCAAATCTCATTCTGCTTCCAACTGCATGGTTTCAGAGATGCAAACTATTTGTGTCTGTCTGACTCCATCACACAAAACCATCAGGAAGAACAGACTGGGACAACAACAACCACACACTGTTGAGCAGCTAAAATCTTGTTATCAGCTAACATGAACCCAGATTTATTTGTAAAACCATAACAACAGGGTTCAAAAATTTACGGAAAGGAAGAGAGATGTTAAATGTTGGCAAGAATCCCCCATGTCCAAGCATTAAAGCACGGAAAATAACTTTATTTGACTAGGTTGGCAGAGATAAGATTTCAACAAAGTGAAAGAGAAGGCTGAGTTTGACTCGTCTCTATTGGTGAAGGTCTAAAGTAGCTTTATCCCAAAATAAATCTTTCAGTTTCAGCTGCTATTTCCTTCCACCTGCACTCGCTGTTTAAGAGGATGTAACACTTTAAATACATTCATTTTTGTTTTTGATTATGTATCAAAAACAAGATGTTTTGGTTGTTGATAAATGTTTTATTGTTTTCTGAGGTCTTTTAACATTTAGTTCTTACTTTTATTCTCGTAAGCCATGTACAGCTGAGCCAACCCTGTCATGATGAAAGCTCCATGGCAAAGAAACAGACTAAGCCTTTTCATCTTAGGAAGCTGAGCTTTTTCTCACTTTAGTTTTCCAGCACAGCTGTCGCATTGTGATAGCTGATGTCTCACAGCTACCTAATTGTGCTGTTATTAATGGCTTGTAATCAATAGTTCTGCAGGTTTCAACAGCATTCAAAGAGTCAGCTCATTAGATGTTGTCAGTGCCAGTTAAACTCCTAGATCTGGTGAGTCAAACGCACAAAATATGAGCTCATGGTGCATACTAAAATAATTCTTACGCAGCAGTAGAGCCCTTTGAGAAAAAAAGTCAATCCTTTATTTTCCTCATTGCAGTGGTAGTTAACATGAGAATGCAGTACAAACCGCAGAGCTGAGCCACAGTCATCTCTAACACAGGCACATTGGACATTTAGAAAAGGCAGAGGTATTTCTGAAGTGCCGCAAACAAAGCCACGGATGACTCAAGTCACCCACAGGAAGTCTGGAGCTTTACTCACGATTCTAAAATCTACAAACTTCAGTTAAAATAATAAAGATCTCAGCTCATGCAAATAGAGGCCTTGCAGAGATCCAACCAATGCCTCAGGCCATGCACACAAACATGCGTATTTCACAAAACATTTGCATGCAAACACACTGAAACTGAACTTTTTTAGGAAGATGGTCTACGGGGAACATTGGCACTGAGTCCAACTGTAATGTTATCATTATCTCATTGGTTTACCATCAGAATTTGCATTGACTGGTTAGAAACAATGTTTTAGCTCCACATTACTGCTGCTAACCGGTGTCTGAAACTACACTCTAATAAATAAAACATTGGGTCAACAAAAAAATATGTTAACGTTTTCCACTAGAATCTGCTGGCATAATCACATTAATTCAAAGCAATATTTTGAGTATGGTGAAGTAGCGTTTTGCCCAACCCACTGAAACCCATTTCTAAGTAACATGAACTTACTAATTGTCAACATGAATGCATGTATTTACGTTGATCCAACAAGCTTTTTTAAGTATGGTGAAGTAGCATTTTTCCCACAATGAAACATATTTCTAAGTAACATGAACTTAATAATTGTCAACGTGAATGTAACATTTATGTTAATCCAACATGTTTAAGTAGTGTTAAGTATTTTTTTTTGTCACAATAAAATCTCTAAGTAACAGGACCTGAATAATTAAGATAATCTATGCAAAAGTTTAGTTGAGACTTGTCCAAAAATGACATTTTGCTGTTTCCCAGGAGGCTCAGAACTACAACCTTGGCTGTTTGGTTGTCTCTTAAGACCTTGAATCCCTTATTCAAATGACAGTAACAGCAAAAAGTGGCAGCACAATTCTGAAAAGTGCAAACATTTGTGGCTAAATTCTCCTGCACGAAGTATCGGGAATCATCTGAAATTATTATTTCATACAGTTTTTTTTTTTAAAGTATCAGGAAACTGATTTAAGTCTAAAGACTATGGCCCTCCCTGCAACAGACTGGCGACCTGTCCAGGGTGTACCCCGCCTCTCGCCCCTTGACAGCTGGGATAGGCTCCAGCACACCCGCGACCCACTTGGATTAAGCAGTTCAGAAAATGGATGGATGGATGGAATTTTTTTAAAGTACAATTTAGTTATTACTCAATAAAGACATAATTCTCAAGTAACAACCCAGCGCAAAGTAACAGAAGGACCACAAAAAATCTCAGGGATCTGTAAACGATGCAAAATTCAAGAAACCAGTTCAGAATAAAGGTGACAACATCACTGCAGTTTAGACATGTAAATTATCTACATTACTACAAGGAAAAGCTGAAACTTGCACATTGTATAATGTTATGCAAAGATCGCAACTAAATCTTCCAATGTGAAGCAAAGATGAGTTTAGGCACTCTGGATTTGCAGGTAATTTTATTCTATTTTCTTCACGCACCTATGTGTTTCGGCTGTTAAGCCTTCATCAGGGTGACACAGGGCACAGGTGTTTGGTTCCTTTATAAGGATGGGAGAGGAAACGTGGTGTGATGTTACACATATAAACAAACACACAGAGATGTGTGGAAAAGTCCTCATAGCAACATTAACAAATAATAAAAAATCTTTAAATATGCACACATATTAATTAGGCATACATTGAGCAATTTTAGAGAGACCAAAACAATGCTTACAAACAAAAAGGTATGTGAATAATCCAAAGAGTAGCGATATATGTAAAAACAAACAAACAATGTTGGTTTGCTTAGCTACAGAGCCATATTCTTTTTTTTTTTGAGAATCAAGCCCCAGACATTTTCCTTTTCAATTAAATCTTCCAATAACCTGAGAAAACAAAGCTACTTGTGGAGTTATTATGTCAAAAACAATTTTCTTTTTTATTGTTTTATTTTTAAATGCATTGTTTTATTGTTATAATGGATGAACACTGTTACATCAAGGTATCAAGACTTTTGTTCTCAAGATGATAGGTTATATTCTATGTTTGGCCCATCAAGTTAATTTTCTAAGCAAAGAGTCTCACTGATGCCACTGTGGAAATGTACTCTCTCAGGGCAGAAAACAGAATTAATACTTTATACAGGTGCATGTCTTATCTTAATGTTTTGATTACATGATCATCAATATGAGATGATATGATAGCAATAACAATGAAATCAGGTGTTAACGCTCATTCTGGAGCTCACCAAAATAATCTTATCACCTGAAGGAAGAAACCTGCTTTCCTTGAGGCTAAAAATATGCTGCGATCTTGAGAAACCAAAAGGTCAATTTGACAAGATAGGAATGAACTTATGATCACATGAAAACAAGCTTTGCTTCTTAGACATTAGTTCTCAATGGTCATAATTTTATCTGACAAGAAGCACTTGAATAAATGGACAAAAACTTAATAAACATGAAAACATAAAGAGATAGATACATGACGCAGTGACTAAACTTTTAAACTTCAACCAAAATAACATGTCATTTAAAAAAATATTAAGTCTTTGCTTTGTCATTTTAAGTCATTAAAAGAGCAGAACAAGTTTAAGGTCAGTGCTGTGCAGAATCTCACATTTTAGGTTTTAGCTCTGTGCCAATATTTTTAGGCCTCTGTTCAATAATTGAGGGCATTGCAACCACAAGGTCCGTCTGTATTCTTTTGAAATCATAGTACAGGGAGCACAGAGGAAAAACAGAGAGGTTGTAATACAGAGAGTTCAGACCAGGGCTCCAAAAAAGTCATTTTGGCACAGACTGACACATCTTTTCTCAAAGTCCCTGAATTGGAGGGTTCGTAATCTTCATTTTAAGAAAGTGAAGCTGTAAAATACTGTAGCTGTGATGAAGAACGCATTTTTCCTCTGAAACATAGAAGGATACAAATATGAATTAATTTGGACAATATTTGGAGACTGTGGGCCTTTGCCTGCCATAACTAACCACAGGCAAGCATCATTCCTGTTGGCACAGAGCCTGACACACCAAACTCACATCAAGAAGCCATGAATGGGCCCTGCTGTCTGCACCTTTCATGCTGTCTGCATCTGGGCAAAGAAGCAGCACTTAAAAACACCACGAAGATGACTCCCAGCAGTCAGTTCAAAGGTTCAAGGCTATAACTCGCCAGTATAGACGGGAGACCACATACATGAAAAATTGATACACAGCAACATTTGTATGAAATCAGCTCATTATTTAGTTTTTAGTTTTCAACATAACCGTAGCAGATTTTTGGGCACATTTCTGTGTGCTTTTCTGACCCTTTTCTGTTTCAGTTATTACTAGCATTTTTTTCTGTCCTTGTAAATTTGTCCTTGTATTAGTTATTTATACTTCATTAAACATGTTAAAATGTTAAAAATGTGACAGGGCCAATATGAGATATAGGGACATCTTCAGACACTCAGCTACAGATATTTCTGAGATCGGAGCATCAGTTTTGCATGCCTTGGTTTTCAGTGTGAAACAAACTAGTCGGCCCTCTGGCTGAACCTGAGCAGCACCAAACCTCCTGCAAATAACAAAAGTGAAAATATTTCTCCCTTTTTCTTTCTTTTTCTCTAACGCTGTTCTGTCCAGCATCATAATATGCAAAATGGTCATCTGTGTGCCAAACTGTCACACATATTTGCTCTGCCAAGAGAGACATATTGTATTTGCCTTTATACCTTATGATCATTTCATTATTTTGATGTATACCATTTATAAGCTATAATTGGTAACTTATATATTGATACCAAATCTGACAAAAGCAACTTTGAACAAAAGAGCGAAACAGAAAAGTAAAGAGGGGAAGGCAGAGAACAAGAGAACAGAAATTACCTGTGGAAAGGGAATCAGGCTGCCATCATCAAAACACTGATTGAAAAAAAAAAACAGTTACAGTGCGAGGAAAAAAATATTTAACAAATTTCCGATCAAGCACAACAAATTCCACCTGCTTGCAGTGTGGTAATGACCACCCTTTCATTCATGAATTATTAAGAAACAGAGCCACAATTGTTTTGCATACAGTAATTTACTTCCAGAGACACTCAAGAGATGGGCATTGTGGAGTCAACAAGCTACTTCCATGCCATTTAGTTGTTCTGCCCAGGCACTGAACCAGGTGAGTCTAATCAGCATGGCTTAATTCATTGTCCTGACTGGTTCATTCACCTGGTTCAGTGCCTGGGCAGAACAACTAAATGGCATGGAAGTAGCTTGTTGACTCCATAATG
>JAVQJG010128783.1:0-13782 GCA_036024015.1 Craterocephalus amniculus | reverse complement strand
AATGAAACCAGTACAGTGGATTTCCAGTTCCTGGATCCTTTAAAAGCCATCAGCTCACCAACACTACTGCAGAGCCTGTCAGAGCTGGCTTAAAAGGTCCAGGAGCTTTACCTCCTTCTTCCTCTTCCTCCTCCTCCTCACACAACAAACACCATGGCAGGGAGCAAAGCAGGCATACAAGTCCCACCCTGAACAAGCACAGGGTTCCAACCACATGACATAATCTGTATTCTCAAGGTAAACCTATGAAGAGTTTATTCCTGAGTGTTAATCTCACAAGTAGTCAATTATATTGTGTTGTTTAGCAGGTTTGTTAAACCTGATAGCGTTGCTTTAAATGAAATTAATAAATAAAGAAGAAATTCTCATCTAACTAAAATAATCCAAGTCTTATTCTGACCTTAAAACAATCATTTATTTGTTTCAAAATACATTGATAAAAGTTTGACAGTTGCCAGAATCCGGTTTAGGTGCTCCAGAACCTGAGATCATTTTAGATAACAGACCATCATTTCCTTCATTTTCAAAGGCGGGACTCAGAGCTTTAAAATCATAATCATACTTTAACAGCCAAGCTTTGCATAATGCAGATGCAACATCCATTGTTGGCATTGTTAAAGCTCAAACTTAAATTTCTTTTCAAATCTTCTTAATCACCTGGTATCTTTGCGTACTATAGCCCCACTGTTCTATATTTTCTTCAGTCTTCCAATTGGATGTAAGAAGACAAAAGGCAAAAACTGACCATCTGAGCTGCTATAAACTTCTACTGCTGACTAGCTGCTAATGAGCTCAAACAATGGAGGAAGCAATCAGCTGCCAACCAGCAAAAAGCCACAAACTTAAGTCAATTGCTTAAGGAAGACTTGTATGGATTTAAAGGTCCCAAAACGTAACCTTAACCAGATTAACATTGGTGTGGAAAAAAGATGCATCATTACAGAAGTTCCCAATTAAATCTCAAATGAGTTTCTGAGGAGACTGGAGGTGAACAACTCACTCTCTGGCCATCAACAACAACCTGGTAAAACAACCAGTTTGAGCCTTTTCACAAATGTAATGTGCTAATTTTAGGAAACATTTGCCAACTGAAAAGGAACTGGAGTTTTAACATTTACTAATTTTGTCTAATGATGTCAACTAGCCTGGGGTAGAGCTGTCATTTCATCGTCACAATTTAAAACGTTTCAATCAGCAATTCCCAAAGGAGAGCAAAGAATAATTTTAATGTTCCAACTGATCCAGGTATCAACCCTGCAATGACCACGGTTTTACAAATAATTTATAACTCCTGTTAACAGTCTGTAAACATCATATGACAGCTACACTCAGCTTTAAAGTCACATTATCAAACTTCATCACATCAGACAATTTTCCATAAATGACTGAAAGCTGTGACAAAAAAAAACAAAAAAAAACATGATTCTCTCAATAATCTTAAAGTTATTCATTATAGAGTTATAATTTGTTCACGTTAAGAAAACTAAAAAGGATTATTGGATCAATTTAAGCCGTAATATGGCTCAGAAATTACTACAATGACAGATTCAGCTTGCTCAGATGTGTAGTGTAATGGACACGATATTCTCAGGGTAACAGTCTAGACAGGGGAAAAGGGTTGTACATGTAGCTAAATGAGACCAAGAAATTGGGGAAAACAGCTAATTCTTTGTAAATTAATAAGATGACCAAGGTGGTGATCTGATGTCAGAAGTAAAGCAAAATTTTTTAAAGGCAGTCAATGATCATTCTTAATCAACAGCTGTTTACTTGTCCTTCATTGTATGACTTTAATCACTGTTGCACAAATACTTACTTCCCAGATAACTAGAAAATCTCGCAGAATCAGCGGTTTTATCAATGTTGCTTCAGCAGGACAGCTGTTTATCTTTTACAGAGGAGAAGTCTGGAGGTTTTATGACTTTAACATCCGTCTCAAGAAAAGTAAACAGTCTACAGATACTTATATCATCCATGTTGGCAGCTGGTGCAATTAGCTGTATAAATGTGGCATTTAAAGAACATGGTGGTGCTAATGTGAAGCATGATATATTACCATATGCTGCATTCAGTTGCACTCGAGCATCAGAGGTTTACCCAGGTAAAGTTCAGTTGAACACCGACAGAATTAGTTTGTACAGTTTATACATAGAGTGGCCCTTGTGGGGATGTGCCCCATAACACTGCCACCTCCACAGGCCAATTCTTTGGCACCACCCTCCAAATAAGTCTGTTGTAGGTTACTGAATAGTAGTTTGGCTGTAACAGAAATACCGTCTGGTTTATCCCACAGCTTAAGCACGTTAACACAGGCAAACGTACGTCGGGTTTGTCAGCATTTTAACAGATCACTGATTTATAACATGGAGCTCTAAAAGCAGATTTTAAATAGTACAACTTTGTAATCTATAGTTTCTAAAAATGGCATTTTTGTTTTGTTTTTTTTTAATTTGCGAATTCTCTTTCAACACATTGTACATAGACACTATATGTTGAAGCTAAGAAGAACCATTGGTGGCATCGCTTCATGCCGAATCAACACCATACTGGTGCCTCTCAAGACATCCTCGACCTTGTGTTGCAGGAGCGCTCTTAATGAAAATGGCTGTAAGTCAGAAATTGCTATAATTTAGAGCTGTGTTTAGGCATGACGTTCTCGTGATATGCTAGCAAGCTGCTAACTGTGGCAGCTAACGCTGTTGCTTCTACAGGCACACCCTGCTACTACAACGCAAACAAATAATACAGAAGCTAATTCACCTCTTTTTTGTCCTGAAGACACTCTAGTACCGCCAGATTGTTGTTCCAGGAATGTTTAGGGCAAAGCCGGGTGAGGTCCTCCCTGCACACCGCCTCCTCAGCCAACTTCCAGCCGGTAGTACGCCTCCGACTCTGCGAGGCCCCAACCCCTGGGTTCCTCTCAGCGGCTGCTGGGTTCACCGCAGCGGGTACCAGACCTCCGGGTGGATTCTGTTGGTTGTCCGTATTGGCAGCATGTCTGGCGATAACGTTATTATCTCCCTGAATTGGATGCACAAAGAACAAGATGCACATCAAAAGCAGGACCAGGGGAACACGTATACAGTCCGCCATCTTCACAGAGCCACTCATCCTGCTGCTGCGTTCAGGAGTTTCCGTAAATATGAGAACTAGGAGTAGCGTTCGGGTTTTGTTTTGTTAGTTTTTTTCCTGGGAGGCAATCAGACACCGATATATTCTAGGTGCATGTTTTCTTGAGCTGAGTCATTCAACGAAAAAAAGTTATCCAGAAAAAAACAGTTATCCTTGTAACTTTCAGCAACAACTCTCCACCATAGACTGTAAAACTCTCCACACATGAAGAATTATGAAGTCTGTCATCATGGGATATCATTTAAAATGAGGTGGATTAACAATGGAGGTTCTAGACCATTTATGAGAAAATAATACAAAAAAAGACCTTCGAAGTTGAATTATGATCTTCAAATTTTAATGTATTATTAGTAGTATAATAGAAATAGGTTATTTACTGTTGTATTTTTTGGCATGTTCAAAATATAACTACTTTGCAAGAAGTCTTATCTGTAATGTATTTCACTGACAATATTAGGCCTAAGTGATAAGTGTCCCAGCATCTTATCTTGACATCATATGATTATAACAAAGTAAAACAGACTTTTTAACAAAAACACATACTCAAGTTTCAGTGCAACTCAATTAGGTCCGACTGGAAAACTGAGACACACAACTTAGCTCCACATCTCATATCGAAGGGAATTATTTTAAAAAATCCATATTTTTATAAATGCCTTAGGATTTGCCCTCAGCAGGGAGCCAACAGGTGGGTCCAGCTGTTGTGTTACGGTGTGCCTGGCCCACCCTGGACCCCTCTAGAAGCGCCCATGACAAAACAATAGATCACTGCTGCATTGTCCGGGTCACATGGTCTTGTGCCAACTGCAAACATTCAAGGTGGTGTCTTGGTGTCTGTGGAGTCGATTGCAAATGGTTTGTCTGTAAACCTAAATACCCCTCACACCTTCTTAACGGGCCTGCAGTTGCATGATGATGTTTGAGCACATAGGTCCTTAGGTACTAAACAATAGTTGCAGTCTGTGACGCGCATTCTGGATCATCTGCAGAGGTTTGATGGAGCATGCAGGAAGACCGGCCAACAGAGTTCCAGTAGTCGATGCAGGACAGGACCATGGCCTAAACTAGCTGTGTTGTATGTTCTGCCAGAAAGGGTCCAATTTTCCTGATGTTGTAAAGAGCAAATCCACATGATCGGACAAAATTAACCTGGTCCTTGAAGCAAGACACCAAGATTCCTGGCAGAGGTTGTGGGTACAAGCGTGATGGAGTCAAGCTGCACACTTATATGAGGAGGCAAGGAGTTACAGGCAGGACAGACAATGAGGTGTTTTCGACAGATTGAGCTGAATGTGGTGATCCTTCATCCATGTCGGGATATCAGAGAGGCAAGCAGATATCTGCAGTGAGACGGTGGTATCGTCTGGAGGGAAGGAAAGGAGGAGCTGAATGTTGTCAGCATAGCAGTGGTAGAAGCCATGAGAGCTGATGATCTTGCCCAATGAGGTGCAGTATAAGCAGAAACTGAGAGGGCCAAGGACCAAACCCTGTGGCACACCAGTCGACAGCTCATGCAGTTAGGATGTTTGTCCTTGCCAAAAGACTCTGAATGATCTCTCTGTGAGGTAGGATGTGAACCATGAGAGGACAGGGCCTGCAATGCCAAGTTTCAAGAGTGTATAGAGGAAGATGGTTGACCGTGTTGAAGGCTGCAGACAGGTCGAGCAGTATGAGGACACAGGAGAGACCAGTGAATCTGGCAACCCGGAGTGACTCTGTGACTGACAGCAAAGCAGTTTTGGTGGAGCGGCTCCTTCTAAAGCCTGACTGAAATGGATCAAGAATGTTATTATCATGGAGGAACAGTGAGACCTGAGTGAAAACGGCTCGTTCCAGGAGTTTGGACATCAACGGCAGGAATGAAACCGGCCGGTAGTTTTCCACTTGGGCTGGATCAAGTGAAGGTTTTTTCAGTAGCGGGGTGACTCTGGCCTGCTTGAAGGCGGAGGGGAACACACAACATTTCAGGGAGGAGTTGATATGGGTTATTGCAGGTTTGATGGCAGGAAGAATGCTCTGCAGGATCTCTAAAGGAACCGGATCCAGAGGACAAGTGGTTGGTTCAAGTTCAAGAGCAACATCTGACTACCTGCCGGTGACCCGAAGGTGGCACTGCTTGTCTGTTGAGTTCATAGGTGAATGAATGATGAACTTGAAATGACTTACTGATAATGCCAGCTTTTTGTACCCACAGCAGGCTGAAATTGATGTCGCAATGAAAAGGGTAGTAGACTTTTTGGTATTGGCCGCAACATGTAAAGGACACTATACAATGAGGCTGTTACAGGGAAAACACAAAATGAAGTCCATCTATTACCCAAATACAATTGCCTCCTTGTCCCAAAAATCTCACAAGTGAAATAAACACAGTATGTATGACATTTTTTTAAAACATCTTGAGAAAAGAGCTGTGTAATAAAAGCAATTTTACATATGTTGAAAAAACCAATGGAGAAAAGCAATTTTTACATTATCAAGAACCCCTCAGCGTACACTGCTCATCAGTAACATCATATGAAGCTGAAGTGATGGTGAAATCAGACATCTGAATAACTTTAATTAAAATAACTCACTTTTATTACCTTTGAAGTTGTACACAAACAGTAACAAATATACATATATACAACTTTCTTTAAAAAAAGAATGAACATTCACAGCGGATTACTTTGGCACTTAATGTTCCTGTTAGGAGTGAAGACAAGTAAGTCTGAATAAAGATTCAAAGAAATAGGCAGAAGCTAGAGATGGTTTGGTTCCAGCAGTTTAAAAGGGTTGGTGGGAAGAGTATGTTCTAGTTTGGAAATGGCCATCTAACATTTCTGGGTCCATATTATTTCATTATCAACACACTGAAAAGCTGGGCTAGACCCAAATCTACTTCTCCTAAGGTTCAAAGTTTTACTTCAAGTCAGATTTTTACTCAAGTTAAAGGATCTCAAAGGAATAGATGTGTGATGATTCTGCAGCCAAACATACATATCCAAGCATCTGTTTTTCCTCAACTTTAGTCAAATAGTTGATGCACCAACGATGTCAAACCAAAGACTGGGTGAAAACAATCAGCTAATTGAAATATTGATTAGATGACAAAGTTTGGGTCATAATGTTCAAAAATATGAGCTAAATATTCATAATCTAAACATCTTGAAGCTTGTTACCCATGTTAAGCTTGTTACCAGTCGTACAGAAACAAAGTAGCTGTGAATGCATAAAACCAGAGGACACTGATGGAGAAGTTCTCCTGTCGTTCACTCCCAGTAATCTGTGTTTTCTGTGTAAACGTTTAGCAGCATGTCATTTTTCCACATTTCCACGACTGCTTTCTGTCCTTGTGCTCTTGGACACTGGACAGACCGGCCAGTTGTCCTTGTTTACTCCCACCTGTAGAGCTTCAGCATTTTCTCTGTTAGAGAAGCCAGAAAGTGATCCCCATTCACTGAGAAGGGCTTGATGTCCAACACCGGCAGGTCAGCTGGAAGCTTCTGGAACAGAGAGCCGCTGCCAGCATCCCACACCTGAGGAAGAGGACGAGGGAGGTTAAAATCTGCTGCAAAAACAATGAAAACACTTCGGAACCTGGGGGACATATACAGGGCCCACCATGGTAGAGTTGGAGGCCTCGTCCCCGGCACAGACCAGCGTCCCGCTGCCATCTGGACTCTTGAAAACGGCGTTCTTTGTGAGGAGTTTGCAGGACGAGCCAGCACTGAACATCTGCACTGGGGAGCAGGAACAGCTGGGCAGCTGACTGGAGTCCTGCTGGGGGGTCCGGTTCAGAGCCATCAGGACGCAGCGCAGAGATGGGTTGGAGCGTCCTGCATCAGAGACAGTCTTAGATAAATAAACCATGACTCAACAAATCCAAGAGCTCGCTGGGTTTAAAAACTAAAACTTTTTATTCATGCCTAAGTTCACGTGTTCATGGAAACTGTAAAATATCAGTGATACAAACCAAGAATGTTTACTCTGAGAGGAAACTGTTTATGTTACAACAGTCTGGAAAATCCAACATCCAGTCAGTTCTCTGTGTAAAATAACTAAAAGTTAATTTAATAATATTTTCTATAACATTCTATCATTATCATTTAATATAAAATATTTCATTATTGTATTATTTTTTTAAATCTTTTTTTTTGTAGAATATCCAACTAGAATTTTGAAGGTTCCTATTTCTCTAGTTTTATTTTAAATTGACGATTCAATAATTAAATTATCATTTACACTATGTTTTATCACTTATTCAATATTTTAAATGTAATAAATATAGTAATTCATAACTATTTTTCTTTAAATCATTACTAATGTAGTTATTTTCAAAAAATATTTTATAAATATTTATTTTGTATGATTAACACTTTGTCTTTTATTTAAAAACAAAAAGTTTGATGGTGTTAATCTTATGTGTAGATAGGAGATGATTTCTGTCTTTCTATCACACACACAGGGGAGTACACTCCCACCAGGGCAATCACTGTCTGAAAAGTATGACATGAAAATGTGTTTTTCATTCTTCCAGAAGGTGAATATGGACAGTAAGGCTCTGCTGATGTGAGAAGATCATGTGATTTCACAGCTTATGCTTAAATAACCCTTGATCACATGTCATGTTCACATGCGAGTTCTTTGCGATCCAGCAGAACTGGTTTTAAGGTGGCTGAGATTTACATCCTGTTTATGAAGACTAGATGGAAGTTACATGTATGAAACTCACATGAGTCAAACCAGACCAATAATGATGAAGGGAACAAAGTGTCTGTATGTCTACACAAGTAGGGGAATACACTATTCTCCTGCATATTGACTCTGCTGGTCCTTTAAGTTATTATCCTTTAAATATTAATAGTTTGTGTCAGTGTTCCTTCAAAGCTGGGGCAGGAAACCTACGAGAAGGACTGTTGGTGTTTTTCTGGACCAGGATCGGTTCTTTGATTCACATAAGACGGGTATGTAGCGCCACCTTCTTCCACCAACATAATATCTGTTATGTTATTATATTACTACATAATATCATAAGATCTGTTACATCCAGCTTGGACGAATGTAACTTCTGATTTTTGTTCCGTCACAGAAATGTTCTGAAAAGTCTCCAACTTATCCAAACCTGCAGCCTGGGGTTCTGGTGAGACTTATGAGCAGAGACTATATTTTTCCAGTTTTATCTTCTCTGTTAAATCTCTGTTCCTTGTTAAATCCAAAATAGAATTTTAATTATTCTCCTTGCATATAAGCGGTACAGGCGAAGAAAGCAGGGCCACGGGCGGCGCGGCGCGTGCTGGTTGCTAAGCGACAGGGCAGGAAGAGTAGTATTTTGTGCACTTGGATCCGTCTGATAAAGTAGTGAGGCTTTCAACAACGCAGAAAAAGCATTTAGCTCTTGTCTCCTGAGGAGGAGGAAGATGAGGAGGCAAGCAGAGCAGGAATAGAGAAGTTGCTGATCTCTCGCCATGTCTGCCCCTTTCCTAGTGAGATCTCTGTACACCGGCATTGTGTCCCAGAGTTCAGGACGCTGTGAAATCATGAACAGCTTTTCCTTCCTGGCTGCAATGTGTGGAGGTGTTCAGTCGGAATCCCCGTGACCACATTTTTTTCCTGAACCGGCCTCTCCCATTGGACGCTTGCGCGGCGGTAGCACATACATAATGAATGGGTTTGCCGCCGACCGCCGCCGCGTTTGGTGTGTAGGGGGCCTTCATGTGACAGTTGGGGACGAGAATCGGACATAAACCAGAGTTATCTCTGAAAGAGTTGACATTCACTGACAGGCCCATCGGATGCCTTCAAGCTGCCACAGATCCTCCGCAGGTCTTACCGGGCCTGTATGTCACCAGGCAGTGTCGGCTCTCCGTCTCCACCTGGATGTCGGTGCAGCTGCCGTTCTCCAGCGGCAGCAGGTGTGGTCTGTAAGTGGTCTCATTTACCTGCTCCCAGAAACAGCCCCCCTCCAGAGAACCAGCGATGAGCCCCCCACAGGGGAACGAGCTGGATGCAGCCCGTGGGACGTAGCACAGAGATGCTACCGGACACCTGGAAGCAGAGTTCAGAGGAACTAAAGCTGATGCAACGGCCTCATCCAGAGGGTGATTGAGGGCCTACTGGACATGGTTTCCTTAGAGACCACACCTGATTTTAACAAGTAGGCTATGTGTGTATTTGTGTTAATGTGTGTTTGTGTACCTGGAGCGTGGCGGCTGCAGCTCCTGGATGTGTGTACTGGTGTCTCTGGTGTCATAGATGAGCACTGAGCCGTTACTCAGACCAGCGTAGATGTAATTACTGTTGTCCAAACACCAGCAGCAGCTCCACACTGGTTTCCCTGCATTATAGGTCTGAACCACCGTGTTGGTCAGCAGGCTGAAACACACACACACACAGCATGATCATTGCTGTCAGTTATAATATATATATATATATATATATATATATATATATATACACAAATTGATCATGTAGAGTGTGTGTATTGTGGGGAATTGCGATCACAGGAACAGGAACTGTTGCTGATGGCGGCAGGAGTCCATGTTGGTACCTGGTCAGTTTGATGGTGCTGTCCAGCGCAGCGGACAGCAGCAGACTGTCATTCTGTCTGTTGAAGGACAGACCTCTGATCTGCTTACTGTGGATGGGGACGTACTGAGTGGCCTTCATATTCACCACACTCACCTTCTTCACCCCACAACCTGAGCACAGACAGAACAGACTTTTCCAATACAAAAGACACACGCAGGAACTTCAGTCCCAATGACCTCCATCTGCACAGAAACATGTCTGATCCAGTCACAAGAACTCATGGAGACATCCAGCACACAGAGCAAACACTCCTTCCATCCCTTTTGTTTCTTCATTCATCATTCATTCATTGTTTTAACACATGGAAGACGGCACCAAGCACTGAAAAGACAGGCTTCTCACCCGGTACCAATGTGGACTGAGGAGAGGGCTGCGAGGCCAGCAGGCAGCTCAGAGGTTCACAGTAGGATAAAACCCTGCACCCGCCTGCCTGAGAGACCAGAACTGCCTTGGAGAAGCTGTACTGAGCCGTCCTGGAACCTTCCGTCCTCTGAGACTGACTGGAGAGGAGGGATATCGACGAAGAAGAGGAAGAGGGAACTGAGCTCCTGCCAGTCTGAGCAATCAAGGACTTGAGCTCCTGAAAAGAGGAGGGTAGATTATAACCAGACTGATCTGAAGACACCGGCTTCATAAATATTCCAGTTCTGTTCATTCAAATGACAGACAAAACGTCACCATCACACATCATTTCATTTCTGTCCATATTGAAGAAAACTGGTATTCGTGTTTCCACGACCGGCCGGTCTCATTCAAACAAAAACACCTTCACTGAAAGATTCAATGACAAAAAATAAATAAATCTGTTTTTACCCAGACTGATAATGGTCAGCAACAATACTCAGGTAGGCTGTGTTGGTTAAACCACGTACTGTTGGTACTAAGGGGCCCAAAGTGGGAAAATGTCCCCCACACCGTTTACTGGCAATGATTGAAATGACTACACCACCAGCATCAGCAGCCTTCACCATGGATCCATGCTTTCATGATGTTTCCACCAGATTCTGAGCCTCTGAACATGAAGCTGAACCGGAGACTCATCAGACTAGGCAGCGTTTTCCATCTTGTATTGTCCAGTTCTGGGGTCTCATTTATAACCGTTGCGTACGCACAAAATGGGGCCCGAAACTGGCGTACGTCTCTTTTCATGCCAACGTTGTGATTTATAAAAGACAAACTTGACGGGAGAATGTGCAGTCCTTCACGCCAGCTCTGACCCATATGCTGGTTTTGGAGGCTGGGGGAATTGGTGACACAGATGGAGAGGTGGGGAATCTTGTGGCACCGTGGGGTCCTGTCATCATATTGCCAATTAATTATATTCTCTGGCAATTTGCTTGTATGTATTGGTGTGGCGGACTGGTTAGCGTGCAGAACTTCTATTTAGTCGGGCGGAGTTCAAACCCCGTCTGGGCCGTCAACATAATTATTTTGTTCTCGCCAGACGTGATTGAGGAAACTTCTTAACACATCGAGCTGGGCGAACTCTTTTCTCAAGGGGGTCCGAGAAGTGGAGAGTGATTAGTCAGACATTTGATGTAAGTGGGCGTAGATAAGGTGTGAAAGCATGACGGAGACGTAGTGACTTCCTCATTTCTACTGATGCAGGACGAATGAACAGCTGTAATTAACAGCTAATCGAGGTGGTGAGAAAGTACAAAAACAATTCCAACACAGTAAATAAAGACACTGATACAGCCGCGTGCACAGCCCTGCAGTGTCACCCACTAAGTTTCACATAAAATAATAATAACAACCGGATCATCCGCTCGTTGCAAAGAGACACACAGGAGCACCGCTGTAACCCCCCGCCTCGTCCCGCACGCTGTTCCTCCTGAAGTACGAGATGCCAGAAAATAACTTCTTTCTCGCTGTTGCGGCCTCGAGAACAAGAACTCCTCGCCTCTCATGGAGGATGTAACAATTTTTATGCTGCACAAGTGAGCTCTAACCACTGAGCACTTATTTTTAATCTCAGCCATGGTCCCCTCTGTCCCACTGAGAGTAAAAAGAGGTAACGTTTGACTGTGTAACACTTCCTCTTATCTGTGACACCACAGCTGTAACTACCAAACAAAATTATTTTCAGGCTCTCCGCCTCGATTCTTCCGCGGTGAAGTTGCTTTTTTTCGTTCGCTTCCCTGCGGTTGCCATAGTTACTAAAACACAACATGGATCAGCTGGCTCATTTTAATACATGCTGAGGTGCTTTGCATTGGCCTTTTATGGTAGAATGTGGGCGTGTAGTGGGCGGAGCATGAGCCGAATTCATCTGCGCAAACTTCCAGGAAGAGTGTGATTTATAAAGGGAAATTGCTTGGATCTTTGCGTACGCACGGTTTTATAAATCAGAATATTTTTTGTCGTACGCCAACTTTTGGTTTTGGGCGTATGTACACTTTTATTAAGAATCCTACGCACAGTTTTATAAATAATACCCCTGGTGAGTCTATGTGAATTGAAGGCTCAGTTTCCTGTTCTGAGCTGACAGGAGGGACAACGGGTGTGGTCTTCTGCTGCTGGAGCCCATCTGCTTCAAGGCTGGTTGATCTTAAACTGTGATGCAACTAAATTTCCAGTTTTCTGGTTTATTTTTTCTCTAGCTAAAGGATGAACTGGGGGACAGAAGAAGCTTTGACTAAACGAGTATGTGCCATGTGATCGGCTGATAAGATATTTGTGTCAGCAGGAACTTAAACAGGTGGACCCGATAATGTGGATGGAGAGTTTAACAACTGCATCATTTGAGAAGAATATCTATGGAGGGATTTTAACAGCATTAATATGTATTATGTTGTCATGGAGACAGTTAATCACATCCTATGATGAGAAAACTCAAACAGCTTTGTCACCTTTCACAAAGCAGCTGAGACACCATCAGATACAGGTGTGCTGTGACATCGTGTCAAAAGACGTGAAACCCGACACCCTGTGTCATGCGGACATCAAAACATCTGGACTCATTTTAAAAACACACAGAACAAAAAGATGCTGGGATGATGATATAAAACTCACACTGAGCTTTGTTTGTGATGAAAAATTATACAAAAATAAATAAAACATTCACTACAAAGACAGTATGTTTGTACTGTTTACATTATGTATACATACTGTGCTGTTTGTACGTACAGTATGAACGTGCATTTGAATGATGTCAAAACTTTGCTAAACTTCTCCAATTAAAACAGTTAAAGGCTGCACTAAAGACTCGTTTCCAGAGTATGGTAGGTGGAACCTTGTCCTGGAAAACCGTGTCTGGGAGCCAAGGAGCTGACTATTTTGATCCATATGGTCCACGTCCTGAAAGTCCCATCCTGACTGACAGCTTTGAGGTACCTGCAGCTCCTGCTGTGCCTGTCCGTACTGGTTGGTGACCACCTGCAGTTTCAGTTTGTACTGAGCCGACTCCAGCTCAGCTTTCCTCCTCAGAGACTGCTCGTGTTCCAGAGATCTACACATAACACACAGAACATTTAAGCCAGAAAATTAAACAAACTAGTTGCAGCTCTGTTCAGATCAGCTATTGCAGGGAAAATAAAACAGGTGTGGCTAACAGAAACCTCCTCACTGACCTCTTTAAGCTTTCCTGCTCCGAGTTGTCCAGGGCTCTCAGCTTTGGAGCGTACAGCAGCACGATGTCTGACCGCTTCGCTTTCTTGTTGCACTGAAGACAACAAAGTAAAGAAATTAATTAAGACTGGAAAAAGACGGATGGTTAAATTCTGAGATGTTTGGAGCTGCCTCTCTGACCTGAGGGCATTTCGCTGCTGATCCCTGAGATTTCATCCACCGCTGGATGCAGGTGTAACCAAAGAGGTGACCGCAGCGCAGAGCAGACAGTCTGTGCTCGCCCGCTGTCGTCCAGGCCTCAAAGCAGATGGTACAGGTGTCGCCTTCACTCTCATCACTGCAGGACGGCTGAGCCGCCGGCGGGGCTGCTGGAGCTGCCTTAAGTTGGACATGGTTAAATAAGCCCTAGGCCAAAATTCCTCAAAATTACATGTTTCACTTTAAATGAGTATATCTCTGCAACCACAAGGTTCATTTAAATAAGCTTGGTATCAATATAAAGGTAACACTTGT